>JAGFPH010003477.1:110494-125309 GCA_018207615.1 Philaenus spumarius
CAACGTTGACGAGTTTAGAATTGATGCTAACGTAAGTTGAACAATTTCAAAAGCGAACGTTATGTTAACATATTCAAACAATATAAAAAATGGTATAAAAAAAGCCTAGTCCTAAATAACTTACTTTCCTTTTCATGACGTATACCCATTCGTTTTTCGTCATGCTAATAAATAGTCTAAGCATTTGAAATTGATGTAATCAGTCATTCATTTCGTATGCTGAATTTATAAGATGGCCGATCACTGACGTCATGAAATTGATGTTATGTGTTATATTTGTTATCACTTTCAAATATATTTTCACTTTCTGGGTTTGTTTCTGTTTTCCTGCATTTACATTATTTAATTTAAAACATTTTGTTGTATAATTATTAGACTTTTCTCGTTTAGGTTCGGAATTTAACTTCAAAACAGTGGCATTGTGCTTAGGTTGGTAGCATAATTGTAATTTTAAAAATGGTCTTCGTCTGTGAACTTATGAACAAGGAGGCGTAATACAAACTTGAGCACTGTAATGTATAAAACCTGAAGTATTATAGTAATTAAATAAAACAATTTAATTCAGTTTATGTAAAATATTATATAAAAAGTATGGTGAAAAAATATTGTAAATGCTTTTCGGACCAAATACAAACTTGGAACAGAACAATGATTTATTTAGTAAAGACTAGCTGCTGTACCCGTGCTCTGCACGCCAACCCCGTTGGAACCGTCTATACACATAATCATGTTATCTTTACTTTATAATAAAGGTGTAGGATTAATAATAACACCAATAAATATTAGATGGTAAATAATGATGTTCAAATGAAATTATTTCTTATATTTTATAACAGCAGTTATAATAAATGTTAAATATAAACAAACGACATGTTGCTAAACTTTTTATACAAACAGCTGATATTTTTATAGATAAAATTGAAGGTTAAAGAAGTTTTCAAAGCCAGTTTGGCGGTACCCTGATGGAATTTCTAAATAAAAATATGCTCATTTTTTAATCTGGGAACCTAAAAATATCCATGAAAAATTTCAGCTCAATAAATCCAGTAGTTTTTACGTGATTGAGTAACATACATACACACACACATACACACACACACACACAGACAGACACCATTAGATTTTTATATAATAGTATAGATAACCAGAGAAGAAGTTGGCTGTGGGATCAGCTGTAGGTACGAAATTGAAAGAAGCAATTAGAACAAGACTAACATAAGGTTGAGTGGAAAAGTTCAGCTCCACATAATCTAAAGACAATGTCAATTTTTGAAGGAGCCCTTTGTATTTGTTTTTATGGCTACCTACATATAAAATATACTATTTGATAACGTACTTTTCGTTGATTGAGTAATCAGGAATATGTAGTGAGAAATTGGTATGTATAGTTGTCATTAGGCCAATATTGCAATACAGATCTTAAACGGGGACTTAAAAAGCAGTTGATTGTTTGTAAGAGAGAGGTTCTTCGAAATATAAATAAAGCTGTCACGGTGTGACCTGGAACTTTGTTGACAGATTGGGTGATAAATTACAATATTGTGACTGACGTGGCTGTATAACGTTTTAAAGTTGGAAAACTTAGTGATTGCAGTGCTGACCTAAAGAAATAGGGTGAAAGAGAACATATTATTTAAGATCATGGACTAGATTGTGGTGCGAAATTAGATTGAGTGAGCAGGACGTTGAGAAGACATACATTTCACTTTTTTATTTGTATTTACTGTTCCTTGTTTAGGCACATTAATATTAGTAAAAACCTTTTCTGTTCCTTTTCCCCAATATATTAACCAATTTTAGATTTACTTACTTTAAAAGGGAAACACGGAACTCCCATAGAATCTTTTGACTGTCTGTCATAGAGAAATGTTTTAGGATTATGTTGTCAAGCGGATATTTCGTATAGTTATAATACTTAAAATTCCGAATATATTCCAATAGTCAAAAGTCAAAATCGAATACAATATATATTAATACGGGTTTTGTTGGGAGGGGGAAAGTATGGCAACTTAAACAAAAACTTATTTTATGATACCGCCATTTGGGGTATTGATTCAACGATTTTTATGTAAGGTTAAGGAACAAAGTATTCTCCAAAATTTTGCTCAAAACATTCTCGATTTATTTCTGAAAGTTCAGCTGTTAAAACTTTGAAAACCCAGTAAAATGTATTTTTTACGGTTCGGGAGTGCATAAGTAAATAGCTTGAGTGTTAAATCATTTGAAAGGATTTAAAGTGTGCCACTTTTCTAAAGAAGGTATCAAAATTAATTTAGTTTTTTCTTTTATTTCATAGACTGAAATCTCATTTTTAAAATGGTATATAATTTGTATGAATGTGCCAAAAACAAATATTTCTCGTGGTAAGTTCAAAAATGTTAAGGTTAATTTCTGAGTGTCAATATCGGTACACCGGCCAATATATAGAAAACCTGTGATCCGCTGTTAACAAAGTTTTACAATGAGATTTATAGTAATAAACCACATAGTGATAATATACAAATTAATTAATAAAACTGATTGTGTTGGTCACATTCAGAAGAGAATGGGCACCAGTATTAAAAAAAAAAAAAAAACATTAGTACTAGACAGAACTCCACTTGGGGGTAAAACAAAACTAAAGAATGCTGATATTTTGAAAATACAAGAATATTCTGGATTAAAAATTAGAAGAAATTGCAATTCTCTAAAATCAATAAAACTGTAAAATGGGATTTATATTAACACTTATCTTTGTTTATACTCTAACACGGTGTATGTCCAAAAACTGAGGACACTGGTAGGAGTACAAAATTGCACAGATAAAACGTAAGGTTTATGACAACAAACAACGTTTTTATGTGCCCGACCACAACGATATTTATAAAATCTATATTTAAAGATCTTTCCACACTTACTAGAAAAGTGTATTTAATAGAGGACTTCAAATGATAACGAGTCCATAACAATTCAATCTGGAATTATGTTCCACACAAATTGTTAGGTTGGATACATTACAATTTAGTACAAATAAAGCAGTTTATTTTTCCAATGATGAAAAGATTCATAAATGTATTTTTTTTTTTGTAAGATGCAACCTTAGGCCGGTAAAACAACAATCAGAGGGATGTGGAGACAAATCGTCAAAGCTGAAAAATGTTGGTAAACAAATTTGACATCTTATACACAATTTAAAAAAAGATTGGAAGACAATTTTAGGAAAGAAGAAAAAGATGACCGCTCATATGTATAAGCAGTCTACCAAAGTAAAAAGGTTGCATCATTATTGAATGTTTATAGTTTTTGGAAAGTTGTGTTTTTCAGCAGTTAATATAAAAAAAATTAGTGTAAGCACTTTGTAAAAAAAAGTAAATTTTAGTTTACAATACATTTATCAATATCAAAGTAAGCAGACAACTACGTTCTGATAAAAAAAAACAGCTCTAATACATCTACCGATTTTAAGTAAATTGTACTTATGGGAACATGTCGAGGGATAGAGCGAAGTGATTCAAAATAATTGCTGTGAAATGTTGAAACAAATAATGTTCTAGATGTTGTCATATTTTATCTCATATTGAAGAGTTTTACAAATTTTAATCTTCATTATACGAATTATTTGAATTATTTACTAATTATAATTTTCATTTTTCTGAAACAAAACAACTAAAAATAAAATTGTAAAAGTTTCATCCACTTAATTTATTTTTCAACAAAATGTAAAAATATGTTTTCCCCACCATTTTGATATATTTGGAGTTATGGTGCAAGTATGAACAAAAAATGTTCACCCTTAAATGCCATAAATTCAAAAATTTCAGTAGAACTATATTGCAACTTAATATTTTTAAGATACGGGATTTCAAATTTCTCCGAAACTAATACCACGCTTTCAAGAATGCCCTTTGAGGCAATGGTATTTGTTGGTGCGAAATAGTAAAGGACATTTCACACCGGCATCCATGGACGTTCAGGGATGGGAATGGAAAAGAATTACTTAGCATGTATTTTAGTGGGGCCATTCAAACAGGCGTCTGCGGAAGTCCGCGGAACGATCAGCTTGGAACATCCGGGTGGTCGCTCATGAGCAGGCGACCCACAGCCAACACGTGGTTTTCCGCGGGAATTCGCAGTGCTCCAGGCCACTATTGTCATACTCACCGACTGTTCAGCATCTTGTGAAGTGATAATTGTTTGAGGTGATTATTAAAATGGGACAGCTGATTGATGAAGTTCGACAACGTAGGGCTCTTTGGGATACAGGCAGTGAAGAATACAGAAATTTAGATTTCCAAAACCATAGCACGACTTCACAAAACTCATCACTACACCACGGCACGTCAGAAGACATCATCATCTCTTTGTAGGAAAAAATAGGCGTTGAAAATGATACAACCATTACAATACCGTCCACATGCATTGTGAAGTGGTTCATGGACGCCGCAGATTCCGTTTAGCCTTAAGGGGTTTAGTTGAAACCAAGTGTCTAAACTATTCCGTTAGCTCGCTATTGGAACTGCACGTGTAGGCTGTTGTACTCTGTAGAGTGACTACTTTAAATAATGCAGTTAGGCCTACATTATTGCCATTAAGTAAAACAATTGCATGTTCGCGGTATAAAGGTGTCAATATGTGTTATCCGATTTTCATACAATTCCGTACATCGATCGCTTCGGGAGTTTAAAATAAATTATATCTGGCTTTTAACGTCAGAACATTTATCAGTATACAAGAGTGTCATGTTAACGCATTACGTTATTTATTATATACGTTGACATCAATAATCTGTGGTATAATATTGTATCATTTGAGAATGACATTTTAATACTAGGGTTAATAATTTAAACTGATGAATGGTTTTGTTTCTCAAAGTTAAAATCTGTCATAGTATGAACTTTGTACTCTGAATGGATACTGAATATGAGTAGATAATATGTGTTTTGATTCATACGTGGTTATTTAAACCAAATAGAAGTAATTCGATCACCGCTGACGGGAGTTGAGTGAATTTCTAAAATTAAGTGTTTATGTTTTAGGGATTCAACCAACTATTTGTGAAACTAGTCTACTCAGGAAATCGTTGGATAGCTGCCTGCGCGTACGAAATATATTAGTAGAATTTATTTGCACCTCAGCCAGTGGCGGCTGGTGAATTATTATTACCTTGGAGTTTAAATCTACCGGGGGGGGGGGGGGCGTCTGAAAATGGGCATAGATATTATTTATGGATGTTTAAAAAAATGTTATAATTCTAGTTTTATGCCTTCTTAGTAGTAATTTATTGGTTCGTAAAATTATAAATCCATTTGGAGTGTTTAGAAATATATTAACCACCGTATCTCCTGTAGTGTAGAAAATAAACGAAAACCAATATTTAACATTAGTTCAACCTTTCACTGAAAACCCCCAAATGTTCACTGCAGCGTCTATGGATATGTACACACAAATTTAATCACCACATATAAAATTTGAAGTTTAAGTTAAAACTATGAACAACCCTCTATGTATTACATATAAATAAAAAAGAAATCATTATTATGTAGGCCTATACGTTGGTAGTAAGAGAGTTGGAGTGCGAAACAAGCAGAGGTCCCCTAATAGTTACATAACGGGAAGAACTTTATAGTATCTGCAAAATATTTGATACAATGGACCAAACCATAGGGCTGGAAATTTTATTTTATGAAATGGTAGTACAGTATCGACCTGTGGTTGATGATGTCTTCATTTACTTTAGTCTTTGGTTAAAGTAACCATTATTACAGTAAAACTGTGTTAATTTAACAAAATGTATGTCTACTACATTGGTATAGCTTCTGTTATACGGTATGCAATTTATTGCTATCCCATTTTGTGCCCTAATTTCAGTTAAATATAGTTGTTACATTTTTGTCACTTCTAACTGAATATTTTTTTCAGTGTGAGTGATATTTTTGAGTGAACACATTTGTACTTATTCAAACAAAGTTTATATTTGATTTTAAAGTTAATATTAATTAAACATATTGATATTACAGTTTTGTGAAGATTATTATTTTAAAACATTCGTTGAAATGCCACTTCTATAATTAATAATTGTAATAATTTATATTATGAAATACAAAATACTGTATGATAAATGTAATTATTTTGTAATATAAAAGTTACAGTTAAATAAAACGATGACCTAGATTCTTCAATCGATAAGAAACAAAGATGAGTTATTCAAGAGCTTTACGTTGGATATATTTCTAATAATATTTTCAACAATGTTTAATTTATACTTTGGAGATACTTCTTTTCGATTTAATAACATATTATTTTCTGACCACATCTTTAGAAATTGTAAATTATGTATTTGAATGTAAACTCAATTTGGTTTTAGCAACAATTTGGTTTGAATAATTTTAAATGAAAAGAATTGCATCAGTAAACAAAAAAACTGAAATAACAGATGAACATGTGCAAAACGTACAATCGTTTTGTGACTTATTGGCCAAAACTTAATATCAAGTCTAAATTAAAATATTGAAATATGTATAGTGTTATATTTAAATATTTATAGTCTTAAATGGAAAAATTACAACCTTGTACGATCATTCTTTTGTCTGTAAGACAGTGTGTCACAGTACAATGTTGTATTTACTAAATATTGTAAATTATTGCAGTTAGTATTATAGTTCTAAAAATATTTATTTAGAACATAAAACAGCATTGAGCAGTACAGATCTTTTAAAGAAAAACTTTTGGCATCGAATCAAACATTTTGGAAAAAAGTGATAAAAGTATGTGCGTTTTTGTTGAACTAAAGTACCTCTAAAAATAAAGCAAAGAATACGAACAAAATCTTACAAAAATCTGTAACGAGGGCATTGTACGTTCTACCACATTCTGTTACAATTTTGTTTCGATGACTTCCAGGCACTTGTATGCAATATTGATACACACTGTCAGTTTGGGTTACAGCGCCGTTAGTTGCAACATATTATGCTCGATAGTCGCAGTTTAAAATTTTTATGTAATCCTTTCATTAATTAATTTGTATTTTAGAGGGTTTCCGCTGCTAGTTTATAAATAAATCATAGAATTGTTGTATCAGCAAGCTTGATAGCTTTGTATTTATTAACAGCGTCTACGTTTAGCACTTTTTTTTCTACCTGATCGTGAAATATATATAATATTTCAAATCAGTTAAAATATGATTATCTCTGTCCATCTAAAACTATATAACAATTAAACAAAGTGTATTGTTATCGGAATGCACGGCAACAGCAAATCAATTTATAAAAATTATCATTGTCACAACCAGACACAATCAAGCCCCTTTAAGTTCTATTTTTTCTTCTTTGAGCATTTTTACTTTTTTTCAATATAATTAAGGACATTTTATTTTTTATTTTTCAAACTATATTTCAGTCTTTAACATTTTCCTCTTTTAATTTCATTAAAGGACAGCTATTATTGTTACTATTCATTTTTAAATTTCTGTTACAATATTTCAGGGTCCTATTTTTTCATCCATTTTACTTGTTTTACTAATATGTTTAAGGACAGTTTATTTTTATTATTTCTCAAACTTTATTACAGCGTCCTATTTCTTATTTTTTCTACATTTTTACTTTTTTATTAATATATTTAAGGACAGCATATTTTTTATTTCTCAACTGTACTACGGCGTCCTATTCTTTTTACAAATTTTAACTTTTTTAAATTATGTATTTAGGGACAGCATATTTTTATTTCTCAACTGTATTACGGCGTCCTATTCTTTTACAAATTTTAACTTTTTAAAATTATGTATTAAAGGACAGCATATTTTTTATTTCTCAACTGTATTATGGCGTCCTATTCTTTTTACAAATTTTAACTTTTTTTATTTATATATTTAAGGACAGCGTATTTTTTATTTCTCAACTGTATTACGGCGTAATATTCTTTTTAAAAATTTTAACTTTTTTAAATTATGTATTTAAGGACAGCATATTTTTTATTTCTCAACTGTATTTGAGCGCCCTATTCTTTTTACAAATTTTAACTTTTTTATTTATATATTTAAGGACAAAATATGTTTTATTTCTCAACTGTTTACAACGTCCTATTCTTTTTACAAATTTTAACTTTTTTAAATTATGTATTTAAGGACAGCATATTTTTTATTTCTCAACTGTATTACGGCGTACTATTCTTTTTACAAATTTTAACTTTTTTATTTATATATTTAAGGACAGCATGTTTTTATTTCTCAACTGCATTACGGAGTCCTATTCTTTTTAAACATTTAAACTTTTTTTATTAATATATTTAAGAACAGCTTATTTTGTATTCTTATTTTCTGTTTCTCAAACTATATTAAGGCGTCTTATTTCTTCTTTTTGCAACGTTTTAACTTTTTTTATTAATATATTTAAGGACAACTTATTTATTATTATTATTTTTCATTTCTCAAACTATATTAGGGAGTCCTATTTTCTTTTTAAATTATTTTATTAACATATAAGTTTAAGAGCAGCTTATTTTATTATTTCCAAAACTATATTATAGCAATTTATTTTTTAATTTTAAAATTGTTTTACGTTGTGTTTTAGCCTAAATTTTGCTAAGGCTCCTATGACCCGTTTTTTTGCAAAACAGGTGATTTAGAAAACCACACAGTAAAATTAACAAATAATTAAGCATAATAGTGCATAAAATAAAAAGCAATTGTGTTAATTATATGACATCAAAACATAAATATTTAGTTGCAGAAAATGTTATCTTACACTCAGGGTGACGGTTCAATTGGAATTCAAAACCTTTTCATGACATTTCTTTTGTTCTATTTGACATGTAATGAAATGCATTTGACATATATAGATAGAGGGAGGTTTTTGTTATATGCCAATACTATTGGTATCGTTTTATTTCAATAAATTTAATACTCCGATAGAAAATAAATGAGGGATAGAGAGATACATTTACTAATGCTTTTAAAATATCTTTAACTATACTTCACATTAAAAATACCTCTTGATCTCTTGATTTATTTTCACATTAAAAATACCTCGAATACCACCCATTATTTTAAATGAGTATACTTTTTACCATATTATACTAATGCAAACTGGTATGGTTTGGATTGGAACCATGTACCTAAACCGATTTGTTGGTACGCAAAACCCCAACATTTTAATGAGAGAAGATATTTAAACATCATTAGAATTTTGGATAAATTTAAACCTTTTGAAAATATAGAACTTAAAAAAATGTCAACACTTCTATGAGTATATCTCTAACTTCCACCTTCTAAAAAAAATCTGAACACGTGCAACGCAATGTTTTATTCCAAACAAGCTAGGAGTCAGCTGAGAACGGAATGGGATACACAACGCGTTTGTAATTCTATTTGCGTCACATTGTATTTGTTTATCTATGCTCTTATTAACGCATTAATGATCCTTGTTTTGTGTATTCTGTCACACTGAGTTTGTTGATTTTATTGATATATTTATCAAGATATACTGGTTCACTCACTTTATTCGTATGAGCCATGTGTTTGAAATTTCGGAGTTTGTTATGTTTTCACATATTACATATTCAACGAAAAGTTAAAACTATTAACTTTCTGTAGTAACGGTTTTATTGTTTCTATATGCGTTTATCATAGGCGTCTTTTTGTGGCTAGTGGCGAAGTACAAGCGTTGATCAGATAACATCAATTTGATCGTAAGTAAAATTGTAAATTTTCTAAAGCCTTCAAAAGTTCGTTCTCTTTTAGAATTTAAATGGAGAATTGTACTTAGATTTGCTAGAAAACACTATTCACCCTCTTATTGTGGAAACACTTGAAAACCAGGTAAATGAAGTAGGCCAGTTGAATTTAGATGCGGATATGCTTTAATTTCAACAAGATGGAGCTCCTGCACATTATGCTCTTCCTGTACGACAATGGCTGGATGCACACTGTGGCCGGCAAGGTCTCCTGACTTATCACCTTTAGATTTTTTTTTTGTGGGGTCACTTAAAATCAGTAGTTTTTAAAACAATTCCTACCTGTGTTCAAGTTTTCAAATGAACACTCTTTATATAAACGACTATGTCATGACTGAATTAATGACTGACTAGAATCAACTAGGAACAAAAACTACTTCAGATACAAATACCAAAACTTAAAGGTACATTCTTATAGACGCACACTAAAAAATTGTTTTGACAAATTTTATTTTATTGCGTAAAAATAGTATAAATTCTGATAAAACAGCTGTTTTTATCAAAAGCTTGCCGGAAAATCACGGAAAAAGTATGATCGCGTTATAATTCAATTCAAACATCTGTCATAACATATTACAAGTAACACAGCTGATTTGGATAAAAAACTTAACATCGTTTTATATTATGCCTACAGTGAACCAAAACACGTTTATTGAAAGAGTTTTGTTTTATTATTATAGCAACCAGATTGGCCAATTTATAATCATGTAATTTTATTCTGCACAACAGTTTTTTTAGATAAAGTAAAAGTAAACAAAAGGCTTACTGCATTATAAGTGAAACATCTGGTGTTACATATTATATGGTTTCCTTTAGTTGGTATTATCAAAACTTGTTTCAAATATTGATTATTTTTGTGAACGAATAATTAATTACAAAGCATGCCGCAGGACTATTTGTACCTATTTCGATCTCTGTTTTACATTAGCTATGTATATGTAACCATATATAAAATATACATTGTTATAAAAGTTGGCTGAAGGAGTTTATTCTGTTTTTTGTCCAAAGTTCTTATTTTATGTCAAGAATGAGGAGCAGTGGTTAGAGCAGGTAACTCTATCACCAGTAACTAAGTTCAACTACGCAATTCACGCAGTTCGTGTTTTAGGTTTCAATTGTAATGGACTTGCTCTCAGCCACGGTATATAGAATACTAACGGTAGGGTTCACGAGTGGATGCGCAATAACTCGTGACGTCATTGGGACCCACTTTCTCATAAGCTCCATAAGCTTCTCATGTAAAAATTGAAGAGCCTTATGTAAAAATTGAATAACTTTTAAAATATTTAATTGATTTTAATAAAATTTTAACCACACATAGAAAACATATCAATAATAATAATATAAAAAAATCAGATTGTTACAACAAATTTTAATACATTTACTGATTAGGCCTATAAAAAATACTTTCCGATATCTTTATTTGGTGAAAAATTGTTTGTTCATGTCTTCAGTAAAAATTTAATAACTTTAAAAATATTTAACCGATTTTAATAAAATTTGAACCACGTATAGAAAACATATTTATAATAACAATTTAAGAAAATCACGTTGTTAGAACAAATTTTAATACCTTTACTGATTAGGCCTATAAAAATTACTATTTCAAATTCGACAAATGGTGAACAATATTTTTTTATTTTTGAAGTGAGAACTTCTATAGCGACGTCGGGTATTTCTTTTTTTTTAGGGAGTTAAATCACAGTTTTGCGTCACTTCACGTAACTCAACATTTTCGCTTAGACCGGTGTGTATACCCTCTTATACATATATATTATATTATATACTTGTGTATAGTATATATGAAGAACAAGGACCGATGACAATGCAATATTAATTTTGTTGGGTGTAGTAAGTGAGCACTGATCATGGTCCCCAGAACACGTTTTTGGATGTCATTAAAAACTTTATATATAGGGTGATTCACGACGATATACAAAAACTTCGGGAGCTCATTAATTTTGTTGGGTGAAGTAAGTGAGCACTAATCATGGACCCAGACTAAAATATAAAAAAATAAATAATAGTTTAAAAACTAAAAAATACGCTTTAAAAACAAACCGAACTAAAAATTTGAAAATAATTGTAATTATTTTATTTATTTATTAACCAGGAAATAAAATGTAAATAAAATCCAGTAGTTAAATCAATATTCATTTTACACGCTATAAAATTCGCATAGAAGTTTTCACTTCTATTGTGTGGTCATATGCACATCCAATTTTTTGATTATTTGATATTTATTTTAATTATATATTGGGTTACGAATATAATAAGTTATAGAGGATTTTATTGTGAATCCAAATCTTTTTTAATATTTAAAATCGAATATACATGTATATCAAAAGATTTATATATTTTAAAAATATATTGTAAAATTTTGCTTACAAAGTATATTTGTTTTCGATAGGTACTAAAAATTTAATAATAATACTTTATAAATCAAATAATTGATCGTATCTTGATGATATTTTCGAATGTTTATAATAATATACTCTGTTAATACGACTGCAATCAATAATAAACTGCTGATTTTTATTTCTCTTTTACATGTCAACTGTTTCATCCATTTAACCGATTGAAGGATTTGCGAGTGTAGCCTGCGTGTATTAGGATTGTAAGTGTGTTACGAGTTAAATATCTAAGGTTAATTATATATTGTCATTCAACTGAATGTCCATTGTTTATTTGGATTCAAATAATGCCATAAACAAAATAAAATAAAAACTAAATACGAGTAATACACTAGACTACTAGCTGTAACAATTAAATTTGTTATACTTATATAATACTGCAAACAAAATAATATATATATATTCGATTTTAAATATTAAAAAATATTTGGATTCACAATAAAATTCTCTATAACTTATTATATTCATAACCCAATACAAAATTAAAATAAATGTCAAATAATACAAAATAAAAAGTATTGTTCACCATTTGTTGAATTTGAAATAGTAATTTTTATAGGCCTAGTCAGTAAAGTTATTAAAATTTGTTCTAACAACCTGATTTTCTTAAATTATTATTATAAATATGTTTTCTATATGTGGTTCAAATTTTATTAAAATCGGTTAAATATTTTTAAAGTTATTACATTTTTACTGAAGACATGAACACATAATTTTTCACCGAATAAAGATATCGGAAAGTATTTTTTATAGGCCTAATCAGTAAAGGTATTAAAATTTGTTGTAACAATCTGATTTTTTTTTATTATTATTATTGATATGTTTTCTATATGTGGTTAAAATTTTATTAAACTCGGTTAAATATTTTAAAAGTTATTCAATTTTCATAAGGCTCTTCAATTTTCACATGAGAAGCTTGTGGAGCTTATGAGAAAGTGGGTCCCGATGACGTCACGAGTTACTGCGCATCCACTCGTGAACCCTACCGTTAGTATTCTATATACCGTGCTCTCAGCCAATGTTCTGAAAAGAGTATGACACAGTTACGAACCATCCACGCACATTCAATTAATTAAAACACGTTTCATATATAAAACGTTTCTAAAATAAATTTTAAACCCGCACGTGTATCAGTAATAAATATTACAACTTTATGTGCTATGTAGGTCAAGTTTGATAACCGAAGCCACTATAAAAAACGCTGATATTGTATACACAAACTAATTACTCTTTCAATGTTATATATGTACAGATCTGAACGAATATACAGATATATATGCGGTAGTATTAAGGACGAAACAGGAACCAGAAGGAATCAGGAGGAATAGATTTGACTCAATAAAATAATAAAGATAAATCTTTCAGAAAGGGTAATACTATATTATTTGTTTACAAGACTCACTCGGTGAACCGCTGGCGTGAGTTGAGCGAATTTCCGAAATTAAGTTTATATATTTTAGGGTTTTAACAAACTATTTGGTAAACTGGTCTAACTACGAAGTCGCTGAATAGTCGCATGCGTAAACGAAATATATTAGTAGAGTGTGTTTGCATCTCAGACTTAGGCTCACGGCAGCAGAAAACTCGCTTTGATAGTTTGTATCCCGGCCGTCGGCCTAAGTTGATTTAACCAGCTACTTTTATAGTATATTATACGTTTTAATAAATTTTAGTGAAACCATACGGGCTATTAAATAAACCGTGTAAAAAACATGTACAGAATAATATCCTTTATAATTTTTTTAGATAAAACCCATTACTGCATTCAGTAAGTAATAGCAGTAATTATATTGTAAGTAATTGGATTAGCAGTAAGTAGTAGTTAGTAACTGTTGTGAAAGAAACAACATTATTGGCTTCTGATGCCAAACGCCTTGGCCGATGTCAATTTTTTTCACAAAAAAAAACATATTTTATGAGCTTCAATTTGAGGTATCACAAGGTATGCGTTGCCATTTCAAAACTTTATTTTTGGGTAAGGGGGGGGCATGGGGGAGCACCCCCATTTTGAAAATATTTTTTTATTCCCGCAATTACTACTATACATTCCCGTTTACAGAATTTTGATACTTGGACTATAAGTCTTTTAATACGAGTTAGAAATTTTCAAACGAACAACCTGTATATACAGATAATAGGTCTCCAGATTTACATGCACGAAAAAAGTACTTTAAATAATATAAATGTTCAATTTTACCACTAGTTCTGTAGTATAGTACGTTACTTTGTTCAATTTGCAAGATGAAAGTGTGTCAAAACTCAGGTTATACAATATAAATGGTGTTTCAAAAAATTATAAAAACGTTTCCCCTATTTTTTTTATGTAAGCTTATCAATGATTTATGTAAAAGTTAATACTAAACAGTTCTTTTATTTTGTTTAAAACGGATATTTTTATTTTACTTGGATACTAAGTTATAAGTGATGAAATTTCAAGGCTTCTTTCATTGTAACCATTTATGTGACAAATCCTTTGAAAAGCTGATTAGATTTTATATCGATGTAACTGTATATTATTTTTGTGTAAAGGGTTATTTTGGATTGGAAGGGATATGTACATATTATATTTTCAAACATATTATATTTTAGTCTTAACTTCCTCTATATGAAATCTAAGAAAACAAATATCACCATAGTTGCATTAAAAAAAATATATATATTATAAACAATGTTTAATTATATAAATTTGAAATCAG
>JAGFPH010003477.1:132921-143214 GCA_018207615.1 Philaenus spumarius
TATTTACCTTCGTGATTTAAATTTATATTTTATGTATATATAGGGGGATGCGGAATACTACCCCCCGGAAAACTACCCCCCCAGGTGAAACGTGACGTCACGAAATCTGCCAACTAACCAATATGGGAGCCGTGTCCGCGACTGGAATACTACCCCCCCCTAGCAAAAGCGGGTCGCCGGAATAATACCCCCCCGAAAAACTACCCCCCAAGCAGGTTCCTACAATTATACTGTTATCGGAAACATACTGCAACTAAACAGTTTAGGTTAGTCCTCTAGTTTTTTTTTTTATTCTAATTATATAAAGTGATAATACAAACGCATCGAAACTTGAGTGTGCCTGACTGAAAAACTGCACCCCCCCCCCCCGATCTCTGACGTCAAAATGACGTAGGAACCTGCTTTGGGGGGGTAGTTTTCCGGGGGGTAGTATTCCGGTGACCCATATATAGTTTTAACTTTGTGTTAACAGTTATTTAAGTTTTCTAGTTTTTTTCTGTCAAGTACTTTTAAGTTTCAAATATAAGATTTTTTCAGAATAATTTACGAATTCAATGTATTAATAAATTGTATTTATTTGTATTATAAAAATCTAATATACTCAATTCATCTTATTGCTGTAAAAATTATATGCAAATTAATCCTAGGTCTAGTTTGTTTCGAGACATTGTATAAAATAACTATCCTATAACGTTTCTGTGAGGAAATAAAAACCAACAACTTAAGCCTCTCACTTTACTTTACACAATGCAAGCTCGTTCAAGTATGTTAGTTTGAATAACGACAAGCACTTGAGTGTTCCCAAGTTGTTGACAATTGTTGGACAGTTTTTTGTGCAATAAACTTGCCCTGTTGCTTACTTCAGCATCTTACTTTTAAGAATCTCTATTGTACTTTTGTTGCAGACTTTAACAACAATGGAAACAATAAAGTTTCTAGCCTTTACAAAACTTTATACATAATATATTTGAAGAGAAAAAGTTTTTTGTTATTGTTAGGTGTAGTTGTAGAAACATATTTTCTTTTACTATTGAATACGTAGACCGTTTAGAACAACATCCTCTACACACTGCTATTTGTAAAAGTCAACTCATAAGCAACGAATACATTAAAAGGCATTCATAAATAATAGTGTTTTTTTTTATCAATGCTGTAAACATACGAACTGTATCAATTTGTGTATATTTGAATTAGTAGAATGTATCATAATGCATCATATCTAACTTACAATAGACAAATCAAGTAACTTGGTATTTAATCATGGACATTAATTTTTTCTTTATTGAGAACCGGTATCGCTATCATCGGCTTGTATGGAATGGACCTTGCAATGCTCCTCCAAGAAATATAAAAACAAAAATAATTGCAACCAAAAAAAGTTGAAAAGAAATAAAATGTAGACAATCTTAACATATAACTACCACTTATTTAAGTTACGATTCAAAATAATTAACAATAAAAATGAACATAATAATCTTAAAATTAGTTTAACAGAATAATACCAACTTAAAACTACTGAATAACGAATATTAAAATTATTTTATGCAACAAAAATTGATAAACAAAAATTCTAACAGTAAAACACAACAACAAAATAACAAAGACAAACAAAAACACCACAACACAAAATGAAAAGAAGTAATAAGAATATTGAATCTGTTTTTAGTTGTTGACTATTATTAAAGTGTATTGGCGATGATAACCGCCAAGGGTTTCGATGTTAATTTAGGTTTGCTTACTTATCTAAGTGTTATAAGTAGTAATATCTATATTTGTTTCCGGATTGCGAGTTACGTCAAACTCCTCTTTATATCTGCAGCAATTCTGCACCCTATTTGCAGGGTCAAAGCAATTGAAGGTGATTACAAAGAGTCTGTCCTAGCTGCTGGGGTTAAAATATTGCGTATCGAAGGAGTTCACTCTGTTATTTCTTATTTTATTTTATTTATCGTATTTATTTGATTGCTGAGTAAGTTAACAAAGATCGGTTTTGCGAATCATTCTATTCAACACAATGTGGACATTAATTTTCTCATTTTATATGTTTAAAAACATTGCACTTAAAACATAGTTTTGTTTTCAAAATTTAAAAGATATATTTTACATTACAAATTTCAAAAAGAGCTCATTTATTTTTACAGTTCAGTCAATAGAAAAATAAAACTACAAAATAATTCGCGAAGAGCTGATAATAGATACAGACCTTATAATTACATCGTTACAAATAAAATCTCAAAAGTTCCAGTCGATAGTATTTCTGCTAAAATTTTATTCAGGGTCGAATGTCAAAAAAATTGCAAATGATGAGTAAGTTGTAATATATATAGTAAAAATATATTATATACTTCGGTGTACACTGACAGTACAAAAACTTTGTTGTACGACTTACGGTATGAAACCTTTGGTATACGCTTGACATTTCCAAACCTTTGAAGTACTGGTAGTACGAAACCGTTTGTGCACAGACATGCAATTACGACATTTATTTCAACGTTTGAATTTATGAAGAAAAAAAATGTGATAAAAAATATTAATCCTTACATCTGTCATCTGTATTTTTTTAATTAATCTTAAAAACTAATTTATACAAAATATGTTGTCAATTTCCAGAATCATTGGTTTGAATACCTTAGTTTGTAGATATTATTATTTTTAATTGTTTGATAATTTTATACTTAATACTTTAAAGTGTAGGCCTGTTTATTTTTACTCTCCTTCGGTTTTCAGATTTTTGTAATTTTTGGAATGTAACACATTTATTTAACTACTTTTATAAACTTTTATTTATTTTTCAAATTATAAAAATTCTATAAAATAAAAATTCGAAATCAAAAAAGGAAAACTCAATTGTTTTACTAAAACAGTTTATATCAAAACAATGATTAATCTTCGTTTCTAAATAGGAATTCCCTTAATTAAAACTAAATATTCCCTACGTTGTCTCCCTCCCTACATACTTAACAGGGCTATAATGAATGTATATTTGCCTTTCCTTATCAAAACAAATTATATTTCGCAAATATTCTAAAAATTCTCCTCGACTTAGTAAATTAGTTACTTAATTAATATTTGGTAATGTTAAATTCCTTATAAAGTCAAATAAATATTTTTAAGTATCGTAAAAATGTATGTTTTATAATCACTAGAGTTTTAAAAAATTAACAAAGCGTTTAATAAAATTAGTTTTAAAACGACATTTTGTTTCAGGACTAGAAGTGATGTGTTTTTACAACAATACAAAATAACAACGTCAGAAGTAACAATGTGTGTCACTCAGTAAACGATTCAGGAATTTCCGTTATTTTAGTTTTAACCAAACAGTGTTTTTTATTTCAGTGGCCTACATTCCTTTTGTAATATTAACGTACATAGTTTCCAGGATACGTAGAGCTACGCTGAAGTGTTTATGTTATTTCGTTGAATTGCATACACGAACATCAGTTTTCGTTTTTACTTCATTCAGTGGTAATAAATTGCTAATGAGTTTTAAGGTATGTGGAATATAATTACTTGATGAGATAAACATATGTTATCTGTTTAGCTAAAACAAGACAAATTTGAATTTAAACATAGTTGTAATAGCAGTTGAGATTAAAGTTGATATACATTCTTAGAAACAAGTTCTCATTACCAGATATGTTTTCTAGTAATAAAAGTAGAAATGTATAAAAAAAAGCTCTCTTTATACAGGAAGTATACAAGCTTGGGTCACAGCTAAATATTTCACAGGAGTTTAATTTTAGTATAAAATTCAATGGTTACAAAATGTTGTCAGCCATCTTGAGTTTAACTTTAGTGGTATTTTGTAGTGGTATACTTTGTTTACAAAAACAAATCTCGGCATCTTCACACAAATTCCCGCATCGTTCTCGAGTCTCGTTCAACGGTTTCAAAATTGTGTACGCCATCTTGAATTTGACTTTAGCGATTTGTTTGATTTGTAATGATGCTTGAGAAGAGGCGATAGTTGGGTTGGTCAGGGTCTCGTCTCGTCTCGTTATCTTGTGGCCCTGATAACATAGCGATATCAATCTGTTGTTTTTTATTTCCTGTTCTCTAAATGTGTTATAATATTAACTGTATTTTAGGCTCATATCAAGAAAATTAAACTCATAATTAATTATACTTTTGTAATACTATATTAATAACAACTCTATCGAACTAACGTAAATTTAGACATATAAATATATATAGCAATGTAATTCCAAAATTCTATAATTTTAAATTATAATTTCCTCTCCCCCTAAGTATCATCACTTAAGAGACTCAAGTCTGTGATGAGATTGATCTTGTATCACTGGGAGATTGAAAAACACTTTATTAGCGAATTCCCATAGGAAAAATGAGCTATTGCAGTGGCCCTTATGGCAAGACCCAAGATCGGGAGTGGTAAATTAGCACCGATCATGGCCCCCAGAACACGTTTTGGAGTGTATATGTTTTCGCACTCTAGCGGCCGCATTTTAAGTCCGATTTGGTTCAAATTTGGTACACACGTTGGTTGTCTACGTAGCTCGGACGAGTTCGTTAGCCAAAAAAATGCAATAATCGGAAGCACATTTTTTGAGCGGAAGTAACTATTTTTTTAGATTTTTCCTACGAGAATGATTTTTTTAGTTTTTTCCACCAATATAAATGTAGATGTTACTCTGCACATTTTGTTTTTTTACGCGACCTTATAGCTCGCTTGGTTCCCCAAAAATCAATCAAAAAGTAAAATACCATAGAAGTACCCGTTTCAAAGCCATGTGGTGGATTCTACCGTGGGTTGGCGTGAGAAGCACGCAATTCATTGTGTATTGAAGATACTCCCAATACGGGGGTTGGCGTGCAAAGCACGCAATGCTTTGTGTATTGAAGATACTCTCAATATGCGGAATGGCGTGCGAACCATTTTGCAGCTATTCAGCACCGTCGTGAATAGACCTATTTCCCAAATTGTTGGTTTAAACCCTAAAACATAGGCCTATAAAACTTAATTTTGGAAATTTGCTCATCTCATGTCAACGGTTCAGCTGCGTGGTCGAATTATTTTCAACTAAACTTTGCCGATGAATTCAACAGTAAAAGCCACGTTGGATATATTTTACATTGCATACCCACATACGTTTTATTAATGAAAAGATGAACTTTCAGTAAAGTCGTCCATTCCATTAATGCACTTGTTCCATCTAAAAGGGAGTGGCAGTTATGGTTATTAGCGCTACCACTGAGCACACATGATGCATCAAATAAAAAAAAAATCTTTTAAAGAAATGGACTAGTGTTGTTCATTTTTCAAACTTCAGCGACCAGAAACCCCATCAAAAAAAGATAACCAAAATCGGCTTTCGCCATTGAATTTCTCGTTAAATTGGAGTTTAAAATAAAGTCAAAAATTTAGTTATATTCAAGATAGATTTTAGAACATTGCAGATATATAATTCGAACGTCTACTTAAGTAAAATGTAAACTTTAACTAGACTTTTGAGATATTGAAACACAATATGAATAATAAAATGTACACATTTTTCACAAAAAAACTCTTATTCTATTATAGTCAAAGTTTAATTTCTTAAATTACAAGTGAAAAAACATGGACCAAGACCGGGATTTTTCACTTGTAATTTAATTAATTTAACCCTTGCTGAGGAAGCGTGTAAGCAGGTAATTTATTACAAATTAAAAATAATAAAGTTTAATTTCTATTCAACTTGTTTCAGAGAATCAGTGTTCATCTCCTTGAATGGTTTTTATTCGCCTTAATAAATTTGTGTTGACTTGTTTATAATAATACATCTTCCCTGTCAAATATTTAGCCATTTTGTACATTTTGTATTATGAAACAAAGTAAATAATTTTGGTTTAAACTGTTGATAAAAACTCCGATTTTTAAAAAAATATATTTTATCGTGAGATAATACAAAAGGAGGACTCTCAAGAAAAAGTTTCCCTTTTTATATTGAATTAAGCAATGTTTAATTACATCATTTAGGAAAACAAGAGGAAGTGTATTTAAAACATAAGCTCAGACAGTAAACTTTTAAATTGGTATTTTGTTTTGAGAAGCGAAAAATGGTTATGGATACTTTCTTAACAACAGCCATAATTAGGTGGGCGTTCAGTGTTGTAACTTTGTATCAGAAAGTCAGTTGATTACTTGAAGTTTAACTTTTACTTTGATTGGGTACTATAAAAGTAAAACCAAAGTTGTATTACAGCAGGTGAAACTTTTTAGTACATGGTATTTGTCGTTGTAATTTAAGCTACAAACTTTTTGCTGAAATATGATTACAATACTATGATCAGATAAACATTTAATTTAAAAGTATAAATAAACCACAGATAATCTCAATTTATAAAAACAATATAATTTCATATTTCATACTTGGTTCTTGGGCATAATGGCTTTTTGGCGAAGACTTTCTCTAACAATGAATTTCAAGTATCTATTAAAAATCAGACGAGATTTGAGAGTTTGTATTATTGATAGTTTCTATAATTTTCCAAACCTGAAATAATGACGGGTCATACATTCGTCATAGAAAGAAAATACTTTATGAGAACTCTTTTGAAGTCGTCAATGATAAAGAAAGTTTGGTAATGGGAAGATTGATTTCCATCCGAGGGATTGTCTGTGATGCTTTGTTATTTTTTAACTCTTTGCTCAGTTACACAAGTTACTGGAAACGTATTTATAAATTTGGTGGAAGTATTTTTTCTTATATTGAAAGAAAAATGGTGGGTTTAAGTCATACAAAGAAATACTATACCTGAAGAAATCAAGATTGGTAGAATAAAACTTAAACCTAGAATCTCACAACTAACGCAAACGGGTTTCAACGATAAATTCACTATATTCAGGGATTCACTAGCTACAATAATAAACTATAATTAACTGTACGAACTAACTGATTTACTTATAAGAAATCAAGATGTTAGATATTACTAGAACAAACAAAAATATTGACAGTGATTCGGAGAAAGGTGTTTCCAAATAAACAGTTCCTGTCTCATGAAATACTCCACCATGGATTTGACAGAATGAACACAAATATAAGACTTACCATAACTATACGTCGGTGTGTATATTTGCAAGTAAATTGAAACGAGCAGATAATCCCGTCTCCCGGCGTATCCTCTGGGATCCCGTTATGCTGTATTTGAAATCATGTCACTTTGCCTGCTTACGCATTCTGTTGAACCTGGAATATAAAATTAAAGTGACAGATTGTCGTACACAACGGGTAAAGTAAAAACCCTTTAAAATGTGTAAAGTTTGATTAGAAATTTTAAATAACTTGTTTGTAAACAGTATACGTCGATGGTATGGAAATAATCTGACGTAGTATCAAAGTAAAATATTTTAGAGGTGGCAAGAAAACAGAAAGAGGTAGAACTGATTGTAAGCTGGAAAAACAAAATATACAAAAATATCTAGTGAAAACTCATACATAGAGGTAAAAGAAATTGATGACGATCAAGTCAAGAATATGGAAAAGCTTGAGTACTTGGGGTCCATAGTAGGCCTAAAAAATGACTACATATCAATTGATATGTAGTCATTGGCCTAACGGTAAAAGATTGTGCGCCCAAGCACCAGTAAGCTTTATATAAGGATCTTTGATACAGTAGTGAGGCCGGTTGTTACTTATGGATGTGACGAGTGGGCACTTACACTACAGGATTCAGAAGGGATCAGAATACCACTGGGATGACAAATCTTAAAAGAATTATTGAACCACAGATAAACATAGAGTAAGGGAAATAAGAAAGGAATAAAACTACATTGAAAACTACATTTAATAAAAACTTACTTTCGGTAGAAAAATATCGTGTTTCCAGTCACATCGAAATAATATATTTAACTAAAATCTAAAGTGTTCCTCTCTAAAAGTGTTCTTTCTCGTAATGAGCACCAAGAATAAATACTTTCTAATAAATATGTTTCTAATTGTAATGGTATTTAATTTTGGTTTTTTAATAATGTAAATTAAGTAAATTGTATAATAAATATTCCTTTTTCCATTTAAAGAAAAGTTGCCTTGTAGTAACCGTCAGAAGCAGCTGCAGATAACAAACTTAACTTGTAGAATTTAGTTATTTAAGTTTGCTTTATGAAATTGATGTTATTGTTTAAAAATATCAGGTAATAAATGATTACGTAATGAATCCTCATAGCATATAATATGGGATGTTGTTAGTTCTTAATGAGACGTAAACTGACATCGCGAGATTACTAACTATTCAATAACTATTTTGTAGTAAACAAGTTCCGTGTTACATCACTGTATATACCTTACTTCTAGCCTATTATTTCATTTGATATAATAATTGTAATCCATATTTGCCACTAATTCAGTTATCCCGTGACGCAAACTTAGTCAAACGGCGATAGTGGAGTTTGGTAGCCGATTTATCAAACAAATCATTTTTAATTTCGGGCACAATTGTATGTTGTCCTTATTTGAACATAGTCTTACTTGTTTCTACCCATCTGTATTTCTGACCTAGCTTTAGCGAGGTCCTGTTTCAAGGTCGTTCGGCATTTCGTCAGTCTGTCTGTTACTACGTGATTACGATCAAACGCGTTGTTCGATTTTCTTTAAATTTCATATAAATGTTCCTTGAAGTCGTTAAAAACTACGTATGTGTAGAGATTTTTGTAAAGAGTTATAATAATATTATTACACACCTTGTAAATGAGTCAAAAGGTCACGTATATATATATTACTCAATTTGTTCAATTTCACTGTGTCAGTTAGTGGATGAATGGATTGAGTCAGTGACTTCAGTTCTGAAGATTCTTGGTTTAATCCTGTAAATAAACAAACTTTTTTAACTTTTTCAAATGTTATCAATATTAATGTGCTTCATAATCTTATTCTCGGTTCGATCCCATGAATCAATAAACTTTTTACTTTTTTCAAATGTTATCAATATTAATGTGAGTAATAATCTTATAGTGTCTAAAATCAGCTGTGCCTCTACAAATAAATCTTTAAAAAACAATACTGACAAAGTAATACAATAAAACTAAACGTTAAACAACTGGTGATAAAGCATAAACAATTCTTTCATCATAATTTATAAAATTAATTGTAACCTACAAAAATTCTTAATCCAAAGAAACAAACAAATTCAAAACTTACTGATACTATGAACCACATAAGAATTTAGTTAAGGTATGTTTACAAATTTTGTTTGGTAAAAATTATAAACATAAGGAAGAAATAAATGTAATACTTACGAAATCTCTTATTTTACAAACCTTTATACAAATTAGTTACACGCTAAAGTAGAAAAGTAGGGAAAATGCACTTGAACGCTTCGTTTAAGGACTATTCCTATTACTTTAGATCAACTGTTAGGCATTTCGTTCATCACAGACTTTATCTTTTTTCAAACCTTACATAAAAATTCTTTGAAGGCATTTAAAACGACGTGTGCGATCATTTTTATTTCTTGGGTCCTTTTTTACGCAGTTGTTAGGATATTTAAGAGAAAACAATATCAGAAATGAAAACAAATTATAAATTGTATAAATAGGTTCTGTGATTATTGGTGAATTTTCTTTCATATCTCTAGCTCGAATCTTATCGAATCTGCCGTTTTTTTGACATTGAGTTACAACTATTTTAGCGATATCGATATTACAAGAGGACAATGTGAACTTAAGCGAAAGAGGTTTATGAAAAGAGATTTCGTATTTAGCAAATTTACTTTGTGAATAAAGTTAATTGAAGAAAAATAATTAGCGAATTGTTTGACAGATCTTGTACATCATTAGCTTGAAACGATGAAATTATACCTTTACCTATTACAGTTTGATATCTAACGAGCATTAAATTAATATTATGCCATATGTTTTGAGAATAATTTCTATTAGACAAAAACCTTTTTCATAAAATTCTTCCATAAAGACTATATTTTAGATATACAATTTTAATAATCCCCACAATTCTTCACACTTCCTAATTAAATCAAATACAATTAAATTAATTCTAAGACGTTACAACTATTTAATCGCGTTTTGTTCACAACAGCCATTCTCGCCAAATGCTTTATAAGAATCATTAAACTATATTTAAAATTAGTTAGTAGTATAAACATAAAATTTAATAAATCACTGAAGTTGTCAAAAAATATTTTAGAAACATTTTACTGAGAGAAATGTAAAATACCTTGACGACTACGCATTAGCTTCAAAACGGCAGGCAGGAAATTAAACTGTTTTATTTATTGCGTTTAAACCCAAGTTTACGTAAATTCTCTCCCTTCTTTATGAACTAAGAAAATGGGGTCACCTAAACA
>JAGFPH010003478.1:0-11622 GCA_018207615.1 Philaenus spumarius
TCATTTTTAATTTGTGTACAACTCATTTAACATAATATGATTCTTTTAATTTCTATATCAATAGAATTATTTTGCTTTCATTTCCTTCCAAAATTTGATACAGTCTGTACAAGTAAATGTGATTTAGATGGTTTAGCCTCCGTAATAGGATATACTAATACTTTAATAACATATCTTTATTGAAAAAATGTCAATTCCAATTCCTTGTTCTGCCTTTCCTTCACAGATGACCGGTTTCGATCTATTAATTTCAGATCATTATCAAATCAAATATTACACTAGTTCTGTTCATTTGAACTTTCTTAACATAAAAACACAGCACATTTAACACAAACACGAAGCACAATCACGAAACATTTAAAATACTTGAAACATGGAATGAGTGTGTAGGCAACGTTCACACTCAGTACCAGTGGAAAGTGAAATGGATTTGGTTGGGTGAATTATGGAAGCTGCAGCAAGAATTCAAGAAGAAGCAATTATTTTTGAGAATTTTTGTCGATTTTTAATACAACGTTTTAATTTGTGTAATCGTGTTGGAGGCCGACTTTTTAACAACATAACTTACATAACTTTATTTTGACTTTTATAGTTTTATGCATTTATTTTGTTTTGTACTGGTTACTGGTTACCAAATAATTTGATATTCAAAGATTGTAAATAATTCACTATTAATAAACAGTTAATACTTTTATTTGTAAACATGGGCACATTGTTGTTATTTCTCATTTGATTTTCTTAATTAAGCTACCGTTACATTTGTATTTAAAAGGTGGATATTTTATAATTCTTTAAAGATACGACTTTTCTGAGATTTTTAATTTAATTTTTTGTTTTTTATTAGCCTATTTTATACAAATATCTTCAGAAATAGACCTAAATTCTCTACAAGATATGTTTAATACGTTGTCGTAGTGGAGCTACTTATATTTTACAATAATATTTAGCTTCATGGATATCCCCAGGCAATGTATATAGGTATACTCCGGCGAAAATAATAATCAACATCATGTTTGGTCCGCAAAGGGCCAAAGTCCAAGCAAAACACCCGGTGGAATTTCCGGAATCAATTTCTCGGCCCTCAAAAGGGCCAACAACACGTCGAACTAACAATCGGAATTCCACAATAAACTTCTTGGCCCTCAAAAGGGCCAACTTCATGCGAATCAATCAGTAAACTCTTCAACCAACTTCTTGGCCCTCAAAAGGGCCAACTTCTGTCAGCGACATACGATTTTCCGTAAATACCTTTTACGGGAAAACTCGCCTTAATTTCCCCGGAGCTTCACTCCATAAGTCCCCGGGACGATATAACATCTGTCTGGCGAACGTGGGCACGTTCGGCCGCCAAGGACACATCGTATATTGCCCAGCAAACTTCAATAATCTACGTCTACTTTCCTCGGGAGTTGAGACCTCATCTTCCGTGAAAGTCACTAGTATTATTTCCCCACAAATTTCTCAAGGACCGTTCCGACCACGCACTGCAGCTGTCTGGAAAACGTAGACACGTTCTCCCGCCAAGGACACTGCGAACGGCTCCTTCACTTCTACCGTATAACTTCTCCCCGCCGACGAGACCTTGTCTTACGGGAAAGTGTTCGGTTATCTCCCGCGAAACATCTGTCGTAATAACTCAATATTCCCCAGTAAATTCAGTTCCTCGGTCACGTTATATATTTAGTGGCAAAAGTAAAAACGTTTGCCGAACAAAAACTAAATATATCATCGCTCAAACGGCCGAAACAACAACTTCAAACTTTCTCGGTGTTCATCGCACTACGTCCGAGAAGGTTACAATCTCCCGCGTAACTTCTACGAAAATATTCTAAGTTCCCACGCGAACTTAAGAGCTAGCTGATGCTAACTTAAGAACGCGCCAACACATCTCGTCATCACAGTGGCTCGGAACTCGGCAACTTTGCTGCCCGGCAATTCGCCGACTACGTCCCCGAGGTGTTACTTTTCGCACCTAGATGTTACTTTTCGCTGGAGAACAGTATATATATACGGCCAGATTTGAATCCAAAATTATCTTCGTTCACACCAAGACCAACAAAACAACTCATCACCTTGAGACCAAGTCAACCTAGTGATCATCATACACCAGCCAAGCCAGCTTCAGTCTTCTACAAGCGAAAGTCTAGTAAACAAGCGAGCAAGCAGTGCCAAGCGAAGACGGGAAGTCTCCCGCAACCGATACCGAAGTCCTCAGCCGAGGCAAACAGCGCCGATAGAGAGAGTTCGCCAAGGAAAGAGAGTTGCGACTGGGGAGGAAGTGTTGCCCACTTGCTACAGGGCAAATAATTCAATTCTAAATACTGGTTCTTAATTCAATCTCACCGAAGACAACATCTGCGCAACACAGCGAACTAAAGAAAACCAATCGCGGAAAAGAGGCAGGTCTGGCCTGAACCTCCATCGTAGTTACCGCAACGGCTGAAGTCTCATCAGTCCTGCAAGGTACTTGTACCAGGCTACGATACACCTGAAACAAACAGCACACGCTCTTCAAGCAAACACATAGGGTCCTTTAAGGCCCTAGACACAAAGCATAGTAGTTTTCCCCTAGACTTCGGTTTAGCGGGGCGGGCTTCGACTCAGGGCTACTGTCTCACCACAGCACTTAAGGGCCCAAAGAGTCTAATAATCAAGTCATTCAAAACGTTGGCCCATCCGGCAATAATACAGTCCTTTTTCAAGGCCGAAATTTCAAGTAATTAAAGCAAAACGCCCTTCAGGCACATTCTGTCCAACATACGGTCCTTTTCAGGGGCGAGACAGTAACCAAGCTTTTTATTTTATTTTTGTATTTCTTGTTGTCGCCGAAATAATTCTAGCCGTGGTACATTTAAATTCATCAATCCCCGGTGCGACAACAACGTTTGTGGGTTTATACCCATTTCACAAAGTTAATGTACTAAAACCCTACAGAAAACATTATTTTTGAGACCAAATTTTGCGTTTTGGGTCAAGTATTGCATCAATTGCTGCAGTTACAGAACTGAGACCTATTTTATTAAATTTAACTGCTCATTTTAGGCAAATTAAATTAAATTTTAGACCTTAATTAACGCCCTACTTATTTCAATAGGGATTCGTTTCTGTGAGTAATCTGAAACATGGGTGAAATCATTCGCCAGCTGTAACAGACCTATGAATATTTTTTCATTATTTTTTGCTAATGGAATCAGCTCAGAAAGTGCTTGGAACATTATGCAAATAACTTATTATTTTAGCTTATAATAACGTTAAAATATTTTATTTCTAGAGTAATTCTGTATGTCTTGTTGAAAACTACCTACCAAGAAATACTTCTTTCCTTTTTACTTTCTCCACCCTATACGTAGTATATGGAGAAAGTATTGTTTTCGTAAAAATGTTCGAATTTGAATTTTCAGTTGAATTATCTGTTTTGGTGCTCCCAGAACCCCAAAAAATTGTTTAGTGCAATTATCTGTGTTTGTGCTCCCTGAACCCAAAAAATTTTTAGTGGAATTTTTTGTTTTGGTGCTCCCTGAACCCAAAAAAGTGTTTTTAGAGTGGTGTCTGTCTGTCAGTCTGTCTGTATGTATACACGATCAAAGAGGACACTATTGGTCCGATTTTTATGAAATTTGGTATGTAGGTACTAAACCCTAATATCTCCAGGCGTTTTTTTCATTTTTTTGAATTTTTAAGGGTAATTTACCCCTAAAAACCCATAAAAAACGACAAAAATGCAAATTTCTCAAAAACGGCTCTAACGATTTTGATCAAATTTTCAGTATTTATAGTGCTTAAGATGCCAAACAAAATGACACCACCCGCTTTTATCAAAACTTCGGCGTTTTATAATTATGGGGAAATGTTTAAAAATAAACAAGTTTGTGTTGTCAATCTAGCACCACGGTAGCGAGCACGGCCAGTAATTCAAAGGTCGCGCGATCGAATCCCGCCTGGGACAATAATTTTTTTATACGATTGAGGTAGGTAGAATATTATTTTTTTGTTTTGTTCTAAAAGGTAGTAAAAAATAAAATGATTAAAAACAATATTATTTTGACTACAGTAAGTTGGGAGAAAGTTTGTGTCAGTTAACTGATACCGTTTATTTTGTCAATATCTCTGTTATCCTATGAGATACAGACAAAATAAAATTTAAAAAAAAACATGGTAGTCGTGGGGCTGCCGTTGGAAGTGAAAACTTTATGTTTAAAAATGTTGGACGTTATTGTAATTGTTTTTAATTTTGTTTATATTTATCAACGTTTTTTTATTTTTTAAATTCGAAAATAATAAATATTTATGCAATATAGGCCTATAAGTCAAAACATAATTTGAAATTAACATGGAAAAAATTGTGTATATAAAAATTATTATTAACAAATAACTGTTATTAACAAACTTAATAATATTTTTATTTCTTTACTATACATAAAAATTATTATTATTATACAAGTGATATACGCAAACTAAAACATGTACAAGAAGCCTATGTTACTAAATAAACGTAATATAATTATGTATTTTCAATGTTAACAATATGTGAGTTCTCATCTTCATCAGTAATTTCAATTACTCTTGCATTGCTATCATTATCTTTATCTGTACATTCTAAAACTGATACTATAGGCCTATGATAACTAAAGTAAGAAACAAATAATTTTGATTGAGATCCATCCAAACGTCTTGTAAAAACAGCATCTATTGTATTTTTGTATCTTGTGGTGCTTTTAAGTCGAACATTTGACATGGTTAATCCAAATTCTTGATTTAAAAACTCAATTAATGGTATATCTAATATTTTAAATGTTGACTATGATTTGAAATTTTTTTTAAAGAAATGTCATTTGCAAAATCCATAAAAATATTCCTCCCCGGCGGGGAATCGAACCCCGATCTCCTGCGTGACAGGCGGGGATCAGTAGACCACTATGCTACCGTTGACTGTGTTGGAATTGAGTTATTTAGTGCTATCTTTTTTTTTGTAAACACAGAGGCGATGACGAATAATATCTGACGATCACGCGAGATCAGATATTTTTACCCATTTAAAAAAGTGCCTAACGCGCCACAAGAAGTTTTCACTTCAAAAACCATTATGTTTGTCATTAAAAAAGTTAACTTTTTATCCCTTGTAATTTTTTTGTAAAGTTAGCGGTTTTTGAGATACAGTATTTGACATTAAAAATTATAAACGGCCGCCATTTTGAAAATATTTAAAATAATGTTCTAATTTTTCGTACAGTGATAAAAGGTTACGCAACAAATAGGAATACAAAGTTTTAAGCTCAATATCTTTTCTTCTTCTAAAAATATTAAATAGGTACCGGTATTTTGTAAAAAAACACATAGGCCTACAGACAGAAAAAAAAATACGGCTAACGTGAGTTGAGCAAATTTAAAAAATTAAGTTTATAGGCCTATGTTTCAGGGTTTCAACCAACAATTTGGGGAATAGGCCTATTCACGACGGTGCTGAATAGCTGCAAAATGGTTCGCACGCCATTCCGCATAGTATTGGGAGAATCTTCAATACACAAAGCATTTTGCGTGCTTCGCAAGCCAACTATTTTTTGAGATTTTGCTTATGAGAATGAATTTGTTTTAGAGTTTTTTCTAAAAATATAAATGTAGGATGTTATTCTGCACATTTTGTTTTTTTACGCGAACTTATAGCTCGCTTGGTTCCCCCAAAATAGATCAAAACGTAAAATACCATAAAAGTACCCGGTTCCAGAGATCCCGGTTCGAAGCAAGTGGTGCAAACTCGCGAGGCCACTAGGAGGAAACAAATTCTACTAATATAGTCTATATATTGCGTACACACAGACAGCTGTTCAACGCCTTCGTGAGTAGACCTATTTAGCAAATTGTTGGTTGAAACCCTAAAACATAGGCATTTAGGGCTCCTTCACACGAAGCCACTTAGCAGCGCCACTAAGAAGCGATTCTGTCGACTAAAGCTGAAATAAATGGAAGGTTTCACACACCGCCACAGCCACTAAATTAGAAGTGCGACTGCCTGTTACGGAATTTGCCTTCGCCACAGATCTCGACGATTAAAAGTAGCGCTGCTGATGTTGAAACATAGTTTTAAATGGTAGGTTTCACACCTCGCCACTTTTTAGTCGCTCGGAAGAGAAGCGATGCGTGGCGGGTAGCAGCACTGCTACGCGCCACCGTTAGTGCGTCGAAGCGCTGCTGGCCGGCGTTAACACAATATCAATCAGTCTTGATTGATCAGTTGAAACTTGCAGACGTGAGAAAGTTTTATTTATTGAAGAAATGGCGTCTGAGAGTGACATAACGGAAAAAATTTACATTGAAGATTTTATAAATGAAGTGGAGAATTGGCCTGTTATTTGGGACCTCAAACATTTTTAGAATACAGCAATAAGATTGCTAAACTTAGTGTATAGTACACATAAGAGAGACTTTAGCGTAATTTGTATTAATTTAGTGAAACAAAGTGAAATACATTTATAAAATAAGGTAATTTTTCAAATCAATTAATTTTATAATTTAGTCTTTACAATTTTGTGTTATAAAATTATATTTTTGGGTAAAGCATATAAAAATATTCCTAAATTATTGTTTCAAAAGAGGCTTGTATTTTTGTTAGCGGTTTTTTAGTAGGAATATAAAAACTGGTGCTTACTAAACAACAGTTTTGAAATTGACATATATTTTTATACACCTCTATTTAGAACTAAATTACAAAATTTGTATGTAGGCTATTTTGAAAATAATACAAAAAATTTGGACTAATTTTTATGTAGGCCTAAAGTTTTAAATTTTGTCTTTTACTGAACATTATTTTGCTTCCTGAAATAATAACTTTTTAAATTTTACATCAATAAATTTTTTAGCTGCATATATGAATTCTTTTTACTTTTTTCTTTAAAAAATAAGCTATAAAATGACTATATTTGGCGAATTTATTTATACCTAACGACTGATAGTTGGGAATGCGATAGTTACCTATTTTCTAGTAATGCACACATTGAAATTTAACATAGCAACGAGAAGCGACACAACGGGCGTGGAAGCCCTGCTACGGCCGTAGCAGCGCCACAAAGCCGGCTACTGAGAAGCGCTATGTGTGAAGGGAGAACCAACCACCGAGAAGCGCTGCTAAGTGGCTTCGTGTGAAGGCGGCAATAAATGTAATTTTGGAAATTTGCTCAACTCACGTCAGCGGTCCAGCTGCGTGGTCGAATTATTTTAAGTCGTATGAGTTATAGAACTAATTAATGTATGCTATGATAAGATTCGCTTTGAGGTTATAATAAATAAACTGTATATAAATACAACCTTTTTTCATCAATATTATTCGGTTATACAAATTTAAAAAAAGAAGATACCTACTCGTTTTACTTCGGAAACATTTGTACATCTGTGCGTATAATGTACTAGCTGACCCGTATGGCGTTGCCCGTGGTGGTTGCTATTTTCAGTCTTTTTAACGTAATTGTATTCTTTTTAAGTGTTCAGTCAGTGAGTGGTATTTATTTTTTATATATCTTAAATAATTAGCCCAATAATTGGTGTTTTAGTTCATTGTAGGCCTAACCTAAAATTATATTCAGTTTTTGATCCAAATCAGTTGTTGATCAAAATCAGCTGTTTTAAGCTTTTCATACGAACAGCTGTTTTTTGTGCCCCTGATAAAATCAAAAGAAATCTTTCTTCTTCTTCCTTAAGATTGACCTTCCATAAGATTAACATTGAAACTTTGAGGGCCACTGGGGCGTAGCCCTAATGTCCTAGGACTTCGGTAAATGGCCTAAAACCTTCCCATTGTTAACCTGTGTTACTATGCAAAATTTCAAAGCAATCGGATGGACGGTTTGGTAACGCATAAAGGACAAACAGACGGACATACATTGAATTTTATATAGATAGATAAACATATTTCATTATTAATTTGTTTATTGTAATATTAATAACTTCTAAATCATTTTGATCTATATGAACAATATGAAATAAAAAACAATTAAAACATAAAATTATTTGTATCTTTCTTTAAATATTATATAATAACGTATATAAATATATTTTTTTAAATAGGCCTACAGTTTTATAATTCATATAGTTGTACACATTACCCGAGATAAAATTCTCCGTCAGATTAGTAAGGTTGTTTAAAATAGTATTTTTTTACGTGATGTATTTCTCATGTTTGTGTATCTAATTAATCTGCCTGTGATTTTTCACGGGGGCTTAGGCCCGGTTCTACAATCTCCCGATAAGTGCCCGACAAGTTCCAGGTAGAGCTATCCTCCCGATAAGTTAAAAGAAGGCGTTCTACAATCACCCGATACTGTAGCCCTTGTCGGCAGGATAAACTTGGCTATCCTACCGATAAAGTTGTCGGCTACTTGAAGCACCCGATAAGAAGTTATCGGCAGGATAAATGTACAGAATAGGTTATAGTAAAATTCAACTCAGAGTGAGGCGGAAGTTCAAGCCTTCGGAGGGTCAGCACGGTCGACTGGTTTCCGCTCCACACCTACCTGAATTTTAATTGTTTATAGTAGCGTTATGCAAACTTTTTTTATAACAAGAAAATATAAAAATAAATCACACAACGTTGTGTATCATGATCGTCTGTTTATTTTGGTACCAAATTTGAAGTAAATCGGTAAATGTTGAGTAATTAAATGGCATAGCTTTTAATGTAACTAAGAACTATTTAATTACTCAACATTTACCGATTTACTTCAAATTTTACCAAAATAAACAGAGTAATTTGTTTGAAAATTTGTACACGATGATTGAAACTATACTTATTTATGAAGATTTTATTGACATTTTTGGTGAAGATGTCTATGAAAAAATAGTTCATTTGATATATTGATTGTCCAGTCCAGAAATAATAAAGTCTTTAAGACAAAGTTTGGAATTTGGATTTTTTTACAATAACGTATTTTTTGATTATTTTATATAGGTAAACGAAGGAAACAGTTAGCTTCCTTGTAGAAATTATTGGAGAAAAATAACCTAAAAATTGTATAAATAGCAACAATAAATAATAAAGTACAACGTAAGTTAGTAATAATGTTATAAGGTTTATTTTATTGAAACTACAACCAATGACTACATATCAATTGAAAGCAATTTATTTAATTGATAAATAATTTATTTATCAATTTATTTTTTCCACTTTGATAAATAAAAACAACTCCAATGCACCTTTAGTCATTATAATTACATTTTGTTTCAGAAACGTTGTAGCCCACCTTGGGAAGTTTTTTTTGGGGGATTGTAAAAGATTGTATGCTTCTGGTTGTTTGTTGTTTCATTGCAAATAATTTTTCAGTCATTAACAAGACATCCACGTATTAATTAATTATGCCTTTAGCTTAGCCTTTACATTCCAATGCTAGTTCGTTATTCAGTCACTAAGGTGCGTTCCTTAACCGTATTTCGACCAATCACAATCGACAAAGTGTACCAACCTACATGTAAAATTGTGAATCTAACGGGTAAGTTCTTGGTAGTTATCGGAGAGATAAAAACCCATTGTAGAACGCAATATACTTGTCGGGTAGATTAATTTGTCGGCAGGTTAAATTTATCCGGCGGGTAACTATCGGGAGATTGTAGAACCGGGCCTTACTAGTTTTAACATATCTTTAAGTTTCCTAAAAAAGGTTCAGCCTCTCCGAGTCTCCGAGGGAAATTCGACAACAGTTTTTGCAAATACTATATTATTTCTATCAAAAATTTAATTATATTTGGTTGTTATCTGGAGGTTTTTAAATTAATTATTTTGCAATTAGTTGTTATTATAATTACTAAAAAGAGTCATATCTGTAAGTTTTTAATACAAATCTACATTGACTTTTTTTTTATGATCCACTGACACTAACTGTCGTATAAATTTATTTGGTAGAATCTCAATTTTCAGATGCTACTTAATGTTATTTATAACCTAAAAGTTTATAACCCGAATCCCATAGTAAAGATTACCTAGACCAGAAGTTGTTTAGAGGTTAGAAGCTTTCTCAGAATGGTAAAAGTAGATGTGGAATACTGGTAATTCGTTATTTAAAAATAAATATGCTTCAAATCAGGGCAAAATTTTAGAATACCACTACATCTTTTTACGGCTGGGATACAACATAAAAATATAATAAAAACTATCACAAATCCAGCACAGTATGTTTTCAGTTGGTATTCGTTTACTTTAGCTTGTCAATCGAAACTACTATAAATACACAAACCTTAACCTTTTTCTTTATACATTTTATAGTATCCAGTTTGTTAGTACTGAATTGTAAGGTGGTAGTAGCAAGTAGCACTTCTTACATTCCTATATAAGTGATGGTACGTTAGTGACCTATCTGGTCTTCATTGGGAAGCTAGATCGCGAATGGTGAGCCATAGTGAGCGATTTGAAAAAACTATCCTAAAAATGATGCTATTTGAACAAGTACTGTACCGGTAGTGGTACTCTAAAGTTTGCCTCAATAGCAGAATAGGGCTTATCTTGTTGGAGCGTTTTTATTCAGTCGAGGTTAGCTGTTATAACAATATTGTTTTGAGTAGTATTATTTTGTTTGTTTGGTTGATTTTTTTTGTTGTTTAATTTAATTTTTTATTTATTACTATATTATTACATATTTTACGTTACAAAATAATCACAAAAATACCATCATTATAAATAATAGGATGCGAATAAACAATGTTTGTGGAAATAAACAAAGATCATTATAAGTTACTACATTATTAGATAAATTGTAAAGATAAAGATATTTTAATTTAGTAAACATATTAAACATTACAAAATAATCACAAAAATACCATCATTATAAATAATAGGATGTGAATAAACAATGTTTGTGGAAATAAACAAAGATCATTATAAGTTACTACATTATTACATTAATTGTAAAGATAAAGATATTTTATTGTAAGATATTTTAATTTAGTAAACATATTTAAACATTACAAAATAATCACAAAAGTACAATCATTATAAATAATAGTACCTATGCGCATAGACACTGTTTATAGGAATAAAAAAAGAACATTGGAAATTACTACACATTATTACATTAATTGTGAATATAAAGATATTTTAATTTAGTAAATATGTATGACATTACAAAATAATCACAAGTACAATAAATAAAGAACATTAGAAGTTTCAAATTCTTACAGTAATTGCATACTAATATTATTCCGAGTCCGTATGATTTTCACATATTTGGCCTATGCACCTATAACAAACTGTGTGTTCCTCACAAATAGGAACTGAGCAAGTAGCACATCTAACCGGGATAGAATGCACATTTTATTCGGTCTTGATTTTGAGATGATCTGGGGGAAGGTTCTGGCTCTGGTATTTGAAGACACTTTCGTATTCTGATCTTTAATCATTTTAGGCCCTACCTAAGATATTTTTTCAATAGAAATTTAGTAGCTTTTTCTTATTCTTGGTTGTTAAAAAATATAATAGACTCTTCTTTGGTCAAACACTGGATAAGCTAATGTCGAACTCTGGATTTTTATATCAAATACTGGGGAAATTTAATATTTCCAGTAATGATTATTTTCTACTCATTATACGCATTATAAAACATATGTTTATTATATATTATTTTAAATTTAAATTGCCACACGTTGCGG
>JAGFPH010003478.1:11722-26914 GCA_018207615.1 Philaenus spumarius
CTGAATCTTACATTTCATTGTATTTTTATTTGTTAACCAGGACTCTTTAACTTTGAAATTATTTAGATATATACAAAATGTTACAGCATACTTTTTTTTTATGTTTTTCACTTTGCTACTATCTCCAACTACATTTTATTCTTTAGTCTGCCATAAATATACAATGTAGGTGTGTAACAACTGTAATGGAAGCCAACATAGATATTATAAGATAAAAAGTTGAAGTTTGATTAATTTATTACCGAATTTCTCGAGCATAACGTCAAGTCAGCTCCCTACAGTATACATCCGGATTGTAAACCATTTTTGTTGTGGTTAAAGGCGATAAAATTTGGTAAACAAGTGGTTTCTTTAGCTGTAATATCTGCTTTTACCACTTAGTCCATAGTGTGTTTAAACCTTTTGTCATCATCGATTGTCCATACTTTTATTTACAATACTTTACTGAATATGGCATTTAAATGTTCCTTATTTTTCAGTGGATCTTGTGGTCATGTTGTTAAATTTAAAGAGATGGAAGAAATAATTTTGGGTAGAGTGCCTGAAACAAAGGTTACAGGATGGGAAGGCAGGCAAGGTAAGCAGGGAAAAGAATTTTAAAGTTTACTTTCTGCATGAGGTGCTTAAAAATCAGGGTTCGTTCTGGAGTAATACATTGTTGCAAAAAAGGACTTTAATCTATTCCAAAGTTTTTGGAAGCACCTTTTCCTTGCTCCTTCTACCAGCCTTATCTTCCTCTCTCCTTTCTTTCGAATTCTCAAATATGATTCAATAAATGAAAACTGAAAAAGAACTTATTTTTGAAATTTAATCTCAAATTTCTCCTTTTCCGAACCACCATATCAAATAATTGCCTCCTGTTCCCCATAAATAAATTCAACCAAAAGTTAGCGGTATTATTCACTGATTAAAATAATAATACAAAATTTTAAATCTTGATTTCCGATCTGCACCCTTTTAAGTTTATTCTTTAGGCTTATTTTTTTATCAACAAGTATCTAAATACATGTCCTACAAAGACGTTATGCTATTTTTGGATTAATATACCCTGATTTTTATCAGTCCAGCGATCCATTTTGGCTACTTTTTCCATTTGCCGAAAAAACTTCTGTACCAGAATACTCTGGCCATCTCCCCTCTATTCCGAAACAAATGTGGCGGTGTACTTAGTTCTTTTGTATTCCCCGACCCCATATTGTTGAGTCTCGTTTGCAACTGCTTGATTGTGTACAACAAACCCTCATTTTCTTCAACCATGTCTGTTTATTTAATTTTTACTAATTGTACATTTTTACTTGTAATTAATACACAAATTCTAGCCCAATTTTGTATATTCTAAAAAGACGAACATTAGCTTCAACTTTGTAGTCGATCTTCTGTTCACATATTCCTCGATAATTCGTTGTACTAGCGATTGTAACAAGGTTGAGACGCCTTCCAACAATGTGACAGGGTCAGGGATTGGCAAGTAATAAACTGGACCGCTCATTGGTTAACTCGAGGTATATGGTATATTACCTCCTTTTTTGAAGACTTACCCTTCATAGGAATTAAGTTATTCTTCGGAACAGTTAACTCCGATGATCTGTCTACATAGTCGTAATAAGCTGTCACTATAGCACTCCTAATCCCGAAGCACATAATTATACAGTTTAGTGTTTAACAGTGCTTCAGGAGGCTCTTGCGTACCTGAAACGGAACCAAATGGACGACTACTGTCCATCAAACTTTGACTCGACTCATTATTTTCTAGTCGATTAGTTTTCTTTGAGTTTCTTGAAAGGGTGCAGATTGGGAATCAAGAAATAAAAAATTTTGTATTATTATTTGAATAGTGAATAATACTATATTTGAACATCTGATGATAAAACGAGTCATATGTAACAAAGTCATACATATTTAACGAGGTAAATTTCGTTAAATATATTCCTCAATCTCTTTTATAAATATGTGAAGATAAATTATCAAATTATCTTGTTACCAAAACATAGAATTAGTTGCCATTTTGAAATGGCGAAATTAGCTTTCAGATATGATCTTTATTCTGGCATTATAATTAATTATATATTGTAATGCTTTTTGGACCTTTTGTATTTTATCACCATTCTTTAAAAGGTCACATTTTTCATAGTTTTAATATCGTATGTGATAGTTTACAGTAGGTTTTAAAACGTCATATTGTTACGGAAAATACTGTTTTTCCATTATTGTTAAATGAGCTTAAATACAATAAGTGTAACGTTATTGCAGCATCCTTTGAAGTGAAAGTTGACAAAGAACTGATTTACTCTAAACTGAAGACTATGGCTTTCCCAGACTTTGACGAAGTCGCAGATATTGTTGAAGATGTAGCAAACGGGCAAATCGTAAGAAAAGCAACAAAGGAGCAGCCTATAAATTGTTCTATAATGTAAAAAGTGAGTTGAAAAGACAAATAAATGTTTTATTTTAAAATTTCAACCTATGTATAATAATTATAATATTATTAATTCATCTCTTACATTTATGTTAGTTATAAAAAATTAAACATGTAATTTTCTAAGTTTGAACATTTTCATACATCAGAAGAAAACAATGTCTGATGTTAGAATCAATTTTAGTTCATGATATACAAGCTACGTCCCTCTTCTTAACACATTGTTTGAAAGTATGAAGTCATTACACTTAAGAAGGAAAGTCAAAAAGTAAAGGAACATTTTTGTTTCCTTTTCAATTACAAGTATACACCAATAAACTTAATGACATTTTGATATCATGCCATTGAGACTACATAAGTGTTTACAAAACTCATTATCATGACAACTGACTTTTAGTTTTCACGAGGAAAAATGCTGGGGTTTACTCTTAATTTTTCCAGTCCCGGAACGCTGCCGGAACTGAACAAAACTACTCTGCCAGAAAAGTTTTGAAATTTTCACTTCTAAAACTCCTATTTTACGTAACTTTGCCGAGTTTAAGGGTGCAGATAGTATACTTACTTTTATAAGAAAAGTACACATGTATATGTGACTATTTTTGTACTTGTATATAGCACGTAGCCAATTTTAGAGACACAAATTTTAAGCAAAAACTTGGCAAAATGCATATTATTTTAGAATTTATCAGAAATTTAAATCCTCGGTAAAAGACTGTAAACTTAAACAAATTTTATGTATTATAGCAAGAAATGACTTTTCTTATACAAAAACCATTAAATGCAAGCAAGCTTATCACGAGAACACAACACACAATAACAGACGCTAAATGGCCTTGTGGCCGATGTTCAGGTACCTACGTTTAAATTTTTTCCTCTTTCGGGGTGCCTTTCGACCTTTTATTTGTGACGGCGTTTGTCAGTGTACACCATTGTTCGTTTGTATTCCATGTTGTTCTCTCATTTGGGATATTAATTTTTTAATTAATTAATCGTGAAATGAAATTAGTTATTCGATAAGCATTAATCACTAAATGTGGTCCAAATTATATCATCTTTGGGCTTATTTTGATTACAATAATCTCATCAATATATGTTATAAATTTTTCATGCCGAAAAAGTTAATAATCCAAAAGTTTAAGCATCGCTGGTTTTTAAACTTTTTGGCCGCCTCGACTCTGAATCATCGGTCACTTAAGCGGGTTTCACACCAAAGCCAGGTAAGGCGAAAATCGCTTGCTTTCAAATAGGACGCTGGGCTTGACCGAGCGATTTTGAGCAGTCCTGCTTCCCGCTACTTCAAGCGGTTTCTGCCAGCTTTTTTTAGTCTAGCTCGGTGTCCCGGCCAGTGTCACTGCGTTTGAACTGCGACTGCTAAGTGAGACTCGGCTTCAGTGCGAACGCATCACAGATTTTGCTCGGCTTGGCTTGGCATCGCTTCGCCCGGCCCGGCTCGGCTTGGCTTTGGTGTGAAAAGGCCTAATTTGTAGCCATTCGCAGCATTCACCGAACATCCAAGGTGTGCCGCGAAGCTGGCAAAAAAGGTGTCTGGTGATCCCATTTCGATTCCGAGCTGAGGGACAATGTGGGATACTTTACTGTAGTTGGCTCGCATAGTCGCAACGCACTGTAGTGTGGGGGATATCTTGAGGGTTTTCGATTGACAGACGTAAAATTCTGAACTGAGTGTTGAATGAGTGTGATTGAGGGAGTGGATGGTAAAGTGAAACGTTAAAACAAAATGTAAAAAAATTTTATAAAAAGCATTCGGGTACCAGTAAACCCCTGGAAAAATGTAACGTGTAATGTAACCCCTGATTGTAACGTGCTACGACAATCGTAAAAAAGCTATGTCTTATGAAAACAAACTTTATTGGATCTGCTTAACTCACAAAATCTATCAGTTGTGCCTTTGAAGTTTTGTTGCATTGTTTGTGGTTTGTTATTGTGTGTTAAACTAAAATATTATTTTTAGTGGATTATTTAAAATATGTGCTTCTATGTCTAACTGCACCAAAAAAGAAATACGAGCAGTGTTATGTTTTTGCAATTCAGAAGGGGTGAAATTAGTAGAAATAATTAAAATGCAATAGAAAAACAGAGAGAGTATTTGAGTTGAAGCAAGACTAGGAATATATTGGATCCCTTTCACGGTGGTAGGATGAAAACATCTTCTAACTCCCACAGAAAACAAATCAAAAGTCAGAAGTCCGCAACAAATTTGCATGTAATTACGGAAGCCAAAAATCAAGATAAAATAGCATGATAAACTTTCAGAGGCTTGAATTTTGCAGGATAATATCTGACCTCAATTAGCCATCATTTGCAAATAAAAACTAACGATCATTTGCCTATAAGTTTTCAGTTTTGAGCTGCTGGACCACCCTTCATAAAATCCTAGCCTGCGATTTTTATTTTTTTGACCTATGTAAAGTAGAACTTCGAGAGAATTACTTCTAAGAAATTATTAAAGAAGCGGTAAACATTTTCTGAACTTTAGACCGAAAAGCGTCTTTCAAGAAGGAATTCAAATGCTATGAACTAAGTGCGTAGAAGAAGAGATTATGTTGATAAATAATGTATCAATTATATAAAACAATTTAAATGTTTAGTTTTAAAATTTAATCTACTTCTTGACTTTCCCAGTTTATAATATTAAATAACAAATTTTAATCAATCTCTAAATAATATAACAGATTGACTGTTATGTCTTGAGGTTTTTCTTTCTTAAATTACTAATTGTAATGTATTGTTTGTGCATAAATGAGAAGATTATTGCTCAGTTTAATTCCTACTTAGGCTCAGTTATTTGTTTCCTGCAATATAGTACATCGATTGACGACCTTAAACAGATAACAGATGGCTTGAGTGAAAGTAGCTCCATCATTTAATGTTTTCAAACAAAATTTATGAGTTTTGTGTAAGAATGAATCGCTTTAAGCCCGGTTTACACGATGTGTAGTACTTGTCACTCTTACTAATACCACACGTGTGAACAGTAGTGATTAGTAAAACGGGGAGTGCGAGTGAATAGTAGCTACCCCCTCCACGACGCTACCCTACTCGTGGTTGCACTCGCAACTTGAGACCGCCTAATGATAGTGTTAGTGTTAAGTAAAAATGATAACAAAATATTTGTGCTACCATGTGCATGAGCCCTTTGATAATACAATATAATTTTGTGTTTAATTAGTTTATTGAGTTTAATAGATTAGGCCTAAGTTTAATATATGTTTAACATGTCAGAAAAGTAGAATGCAGAAACAACAATTAAATTTAATTAAATTACAAGTGAAAAAACATAGACCAAGACTGGGAGTTGAACCCGGGACCTTCACGTTTCCGTCGTGACGCTCTGCCATCTGAGCTACCCTGATATCTACCGATATTGGTCGATGTTATCTCACTTGTACGGTTTTTACTGCAATTATTGAATTGCATGTTTTTTCACTTGTAATTTAATTAAATATCCCTTGCTGACGAAGTGTGTAAGCGGGAAAAAAAATAATAAAATTTATTCAGGAACTTAAACAATACAAATGTCTTTGGAATCTAAAATATGTTTTATATAAAAACAAATTTATCAGGGAAGCATATCCGAATTACCACGTGTATCTCTTCGAAGTAGCCATTTCTCAGTTCATATTCGTTTTTGTCTTTTGCTTAATTTAATTTCCAGTTCATCTATTAAAGCTGATATTATTATGTTTGAATAATGTTTAAATCTTTTCTTAATAATACGACGACGGCCCATTTCATTTACAACTATTCACTATACTGCTTCATTCAACTAGATATGTGTGAATGTCTATGCCTAGCGCAAGTGACAAGTGCTTAGTGCGAATGACAAGTACTACGCATCGTGCAAACCAGGCATTAGTTATTGTGGCAGATTTTTTAATTATATTAGTTTTGTTTAACTGCCTGTTCATTCATAATGCCTGAACAACATTGAGAAGCTTTTAAATCTTGAATAAATTTGATCAAATCATTGCATGCAGTTACTACCATATTTAATTTACTTAGATACTTTTCTGGTGCTACAACCTCGGAGATCAGACCTTTCCAGCCACACATCACCACTACAGCCTTAATACACAGCCTGTTGAATCTACTTTTGCTGTTTGTTTGTTCATTTAATACCTTAATTAATTACTCAACATCACAGGGAAAATGGGCCTTTTTGACAGTGTGATCCTCATAAAGATCATTTAGTTTATTATTGGTTCACAGCCTCCAATTCTCTCCTTGTTGCACTGTTCCAAATTTCCTATAGAATTCGTCTCTCAAGTCTTAGCAGGTACATGTCATTAGTTTATCTGCTTCTAACATTCAAAACCGTATGTTAAAAGTTTCCTTGTGTATCATGTTTTGTGTTGTGAAAAACGTATATGCTTTTCATGTCTCTGTGTAGTTTAAAGATGCATGTATTGGTTGCTAGAATTCTTTTACTATCCTCTGATTCCATTTCATTGTTGTCATTCATTAGCATTCCAAGGTGTACAAAACTCATCTACAAAATCAAAAGTATGAGTGCCAATCACCCCTGTGCCTTATGTAATTCAGTTGGGTTTGCATATACTTGGTTTTGCCTCAAGGCCAACTCTGATCATTGCTGTCTCCAACTCAAGAAATTAATCCTTCATTGCACGCTAAGACCTCACCACTCTGAAATACATGTTGGTCAATATCATCAGAATATTAGTGTAATTTGTCAGGCTTGTTGATATAATTCCATCAACTTGTAATCTAGATATCCTTGCTATGCTTTCCAGAGCTAAATTAAACAACATCAAGACACCTATGCCTAAGTCCTTGTGTCAAATTTGTTAAATAAATAAGATTGTATATGTATCATATTATGTATATCTGTTATGGTTAGTTTGCATCTTGCTTACAATTTTGGGGTAAATTCTCATTTCCCACCAAAGTTTAAATGATTTATGAACTTTTGTAAGTTCATCTTAAATTATTGTTTATTTTCGCCATACCGACTATTGTTTTTTAAGTACAACTAAAAACTTACCGTCCAATAGTCAAATTTCAGCGTCTAACGACGGCCGTTTCGGCTATTCAGCCATTATCAAGTTTAGGACAATGTCCTTCGTCAATAGTTAATTATAAAAATAAAAACACAAAATATGAAACACACTGACACACATGATTGTACAATTACGCGCTCGCACATTTTATATATACATCTAGTGGGCCCACTATCTACTAACGGACTGCTGGTGTTATGTCTGCGTATGGTTCTTATCTACAGTTGTATTTGCAATGTCCATCACTATATCAAACAACGGGTTTGCATCGAATATTTGTTTTTCATTTAATAACGTTCCATAATCCGTTTTGAAGGCTCTGTAAATCTCATACTGTTCTAAGGCATTCATAAGTTTACCTTTGTTACATTTATGTAATACGGTTAAACATTTATCGATGACGTCATAATTATGATTAGTTTCTATTATGTGCGTGCTCGGCAAACTTTGATTATATTTTTGGAGCTTGTGCAGATTGTATTGCGCGGGGAAGGTGCTCTCTGAATCTCTTTTTAAACGATCGCCCTGTTTGACCGATGTATTTCATGGAGCAATCATCACATGATATTTGGTAAACTCCTGAGCCCTCAAGTTTATCATGGTTGTTTGAGTTTAATCTTAATATGTGTGACAAACTATTTTTTGTACTATATGAGGTGATGTAACCTTGTTTTCTGAAAATGTTTCCTATTATGTAGCCTATGGTTGTATGGTGTTGATATGTACTTATTGTCAGTTTTTTTCTTTGGTATTTTGGCCTTCTTCTCCTGTTTTTTTTTAATAATTTGTCGACAATGGTTGGTTCGTATCCATTTTTTGAGGCAATGTATTTAATTATATTGTATTCTTCCATAAAGTCTCCATGTGCCATCGGTATAGTGCGTAGTCTATATATATGAAACTATTATATGCAGCCATTTTGTGAGAATGCGGGTGGTTTGAACTGGCATGTATGACATGATCTGTATTAGTAGGTTTCCTATATATTTTGAATTGATGTTTTCCTGCTATTTTTGAAATGGTAAGGTCAAGGTAATTAATGCTATTGTCCTGTTCAATTTTAGTTTTGAATTCCAGAGATGGATGAAGGTTATTCAAGTATGTGGTGAAACGTTCAATTTGTCTATTTGTACCTCGATATAAAACTAATATACCATCGACATATCTGTGATAATATATCAAGTTTCCAAAATGATTATTTTTAGTGGTCATTATTCTATTATTGTCTATGTTGTTTAAAAATATTTCTGCCATTATACTGGATAACAGGCAGCCCATTACTACTAATCCTTTTTCTTGTTTGTAATATTCTTCATTAAATTGAAAGTAGTTCTGTGACAAACATACTTTTAACATGTTGGAAAGCTCATCAATCTTTTTGTGATTCATTCTTTTGTTTTCGGTGAGGTTTTCAGTTAATATGGATATTGTTTCCTGAACCGGGATATTTGTGTATAAATTAGTGATGTCAAACGAAACTAAAGTTAATCCGGATTTTATGGAAATATCTTTTATTTTTGATATGAAGTCTTGGCTATTTCTTAGACTAAAACTATTGTTGAAAGTAACATTTTTGCGAATTATTGCGTCAACGTCTTATATATTTTATATGCCGGTGCAGTTTTAAAATTTACCAACGGTCTAATCGGTTGTCCAGTTTTATGAATTTTTGGTAATGATTTCAAAATTGGGGCGACTGGTTTAATCATTTTGTTGTACTTCTTATCATCATTATTTAATAAAACTTTGCATGCATTTATGGAAGCATTTATTTGTTTGTTGTATGAATCGGTTGGGTTTTTCTTCAGTGCCGTGATAGAGTTTTCGGTAAAAAATGTTTTGGTTTTATGGATATAATCATTATTGTAATTATGTAATTATGTATCTTTATAGTTATGATCTTTTGAGAATGGTTGATAAAGTCAAGAATGTGTGTCAGTGGCAGTTATTCAGTTATATCATTCGACTGTACACATACTAATTTAACAAAATCTTAATTAAACCTAACATTTTCTTCAGAGGTTTTGGTGCTTCTCTGTTTTTTAGAATGTGTGTCTGTCAGCGAGCACATCATTCTATTATGTGCTCGCTAGTGTCAGTAAACTTTATTTATAAATTTATAGTTTAGTAAAACCAGTAGTGAAAAAGATATTTTGTTTTTATTTCATATGCTTAACAACATTAATTATTAAATGCATGTTATTGTGTTATTCTATAGGAGTGCAACATGGATCAGAAGCAGTCGAGCTTTGCCATCGTTGGATAACACTCAGTTCAAAATGGCAAAATTCACAAGCTGGAAAAAATAGTGATTAAGATTCTGATGATAAAAATAAAGATTCTTGTAAATATATTTTGTAGATTGTTCAAACTTGAATATGTATAGCTTTGTAAATTTGAAGAAAACAATGTATTTTTTCTCCGACATTGTCCGGAGTTTAAGAGTAATAAATAATAAAAGCAGTTGTTTTACCTGTTATCCATTGTTAATCATTATAACTTTTTTTGTTTTCTACGATCTAATTTCCACGATTATAAAGTTGTAATGCTACATATTTTTCTATAGTAACCAACATTTTTAGTTTCTAAGGCTGGGTTGCATCAACCGGGATCAAATACCTAGATCAGTAAATCCTAGATCAATTATTTGATCCAGGTATGGTGCAATAGAAACAACCCATCAAAGTAGTTGATCCTGGATCAAATACAACTTTGATCCTAGATCAAAACTGATCCTGGTTGGTGCAACTCAGCCTAAGTGTATTATACTAAATTTAATTCAGCTCCATTAGTATAACTTGGTAAATAAGTTTAATGTGATTCTTCCATTAAAAAGAAAGTAAATATTTTTACCAAATGTCTTGACATTTTAATTCTTTCTCTTAAGAGTTTTGAATCCAATTTTAAGGCAATTTTGTAGCTAGCACTTCATAATTTTCTTATCCATAAACAATTAAGTTAGCAATTTAGCTCAATTTTTTTAAATTCATAAGTGAATTTGATCAAAGGGAATGTAATATTTTAAATTGTGTTAAAATATATTAAGAAAATGGGTTTCATCCAAATCAGTTATTGATCCTTAAACTGAACATAACTTGTCTTGTAGACAATGGGATGCATTTACAAAATTGATGTGATAATTATTGTAATCAGCATCTAATAAATTACAATTCTAAAAAACCCCCGAACGGCTGAACTGATTTTATTGAATCATAGCTAAGAACTCTCTCAATCAAGCCACATTAAAAAAAATAATATTAAATCAAAATCGGTTCATCCTATCCGATTTACAAGCACACAGATGCAGAGATACACACACGTTAAACTTATAACACCCCTCTGTTTGTGCCTGGGGTTAAAATAGCCCAAGTTTTGTTCTAATAAGCTCCTAAAGAAATCCAAAAAGCAATTTTAAAAGAAATCCATAAAAAAATAGTAAAATTCAAAATTTTAAAAACCTGCAACACTTCAACTAGAAAAGAGCTGGTCTGTGACATCGTAGCTCCCAAACGGCTCAACATATTTTCTTGAATCATAGCTAAGAACACTCTCGATCAAGTCACCTTTAAAAAAAAACTAAATCAAAATCGGTTCAAATGTTTGGGAGCTACGATCCCACAGACAGATATGCACGTTAAACTTATAACACCCCTCTAATTGCGTCGGGGGTTAAAAAAGACACCACTATGTATTGTGAATATGGTTTTCAACACTGGATTTATGTTTTTATCCAATACATTTCATCTGTGCTTGTGCAAGATGGATACACTACCTGCTCAGTTGTTGCTGTCGTATTACCTTCATGTAATTATAAGCCCCTCTTCTGGAAATATGCTTTCTTACATTTTGGTGATTAGTTTTACAATCCGGTCTCCAAATCAATTAAACCTACAAGTAATCAAATGTTTTTATGCTTAACTAAAAACATTTATAAAACTTGCTTTTGTCAAATCTCAGTTTATCTTTGAAACTACGTATATTTTTTTTTAAGTAATATTATACACTTGGCTGCTTTGATTATATTTTACAAACTTCAGATCATATACCACAAACTAATCTTTATCCCTTCATCATTAGCCATCTTGATCACAACTGAAGTTTCCCATGCTGCTAAGTTTTCCACTGCTTGCCTAAAAATACATTATAAAAATCCAGAGTATGTTCAAAAGACAAAATATCTTGTCTTTCAACAAAAACACAAAACATTGGCTTTGGAATGTAGCTGGCCTTACAGTAAATTGTTTATGCAAGGCCAACTTTCCCTAATATAACTGATGATGCTGACATAGGCGTAACCAGGGGGGGGGGTTTGGGGGTTATAACCCCTCATTGTAAAAAAAGGGCCTTTTCTGTTATATCCTGGCATTTACAAACTATTTTATATTCTCAAACTATTTTCTATAGAATGAGGATTAATCGGGAATGTCCAAATAACTATTTATAACTAGTTTTTGTTATATTCCATGTTTTATAGTTTCCAAATATAACTCCATAACATAGGAAGGAAGTTTCCAGTTTTTGTTGATATTAGATAAGGGTTATCGCAAACAGGCCTGTGCATGCGTCACTCGCGTTATCGTTTTCTCATTGAGCGCCAGCTGTTGTATTGTTGGTTACCTGTTGATGTAAGGACGGTCAGTATTCATCATGCAGTTGTTTGATTTGGTGCGTGAATTAAGTAGTAAAGAGAAAGCCGTAGAGTTTTTACAAAGTATTTTACACTTAACTGGAAACTGTGTTAATAATCATGAAATGAAATTGTATGTAAGTGATAAAAGTGAGTGATGGAGGTGTAACAAGAAAGAATGTCGGAGTGAAATAGGTTTACGAAAAGGTACCTGGCTTGAAAACAGTAGGTTACCATTTGACACGGTAATTCTTTTCATGTATTCCTGGAGTAAAGAGTATAGGCCTACGACAACAAAGTTTTGTGCAGAAGAATTAAAGATGAGCAGTGAGTCACTAACAGATTGGAAGAACTACTTGCGTGAGGTTTGTGCTGACTCGTTGTTAAAGAACCCTCTAATTATTGGTGGACCAAACTTGACTGTAGAAATAGACGAATCATGTTTTTCTAGCTGTGCAGCCGCTCGATGCCACTAAAATCGACGAATTTTCCACCGTTTCTGCCGAAACAGTGACCAATGTGACCAAATGCACCAATTTTCCTTATTTTAGTATTTTTTTCGTAGAATACTATCCTTCAGCCGCGTTTAGAAACTGACTTTCTTAAATAATTGAAAATTGTTTCTTCTATCTAGTTCTCAAATCAGAAAACACAGTGTAGAATGATCCAAAATCTTTTATTTATTGATTGAATGAACTCAAATATGTATATTTTTTGCTTCCTTTTCAATCGGCGACGGAATAACAATAAAGCGAGAGTTGCTTTCTTTTCATTTCAATAAAACATTAAAAGAAATAATATATTACATAACACACTTCATAATTGATGAACTAGACACTTCAGTTTAATGAATCCCAATAAGAAAGTATACATACCTATATCATTTTAAAGTACTTTTGGGAAGCCTAAAAGTGCTACTTTGCATCTTAATTTTAAAATTTTTTGTGCACCTCCCCCTCCCCCCCCGTTGCTGTAAGGGGCTGTATGGAGATACGGTAGTCCTGCTTACGCCTATGGATACTGAACAGCACTCTTAAATAAAACCATTGATTTTTGTTACCAATTTTTTAATTATATGGTTTATTATTTACTGTGGAACATATTTTTAATAGTTTTTCCATGATGTGTACTGCACTATTTTCGGAAATGGAGAAGGAAATGGATTTTATCAAAATTTTTCCGAATATCTTAAAGACTATATATCACAAAATTCTTTAAAATATAGTTTAGATATCCTTAAATAAATTCCTTTTAAATGATACCACACAAGGTAGTATCATGTAAAATATTTTTCAAGGTACTAAACTTTTGCCCCCCCCCCCCCCACACCGTCCAGTTTCAAACCAAAAGATTTTTGTAATACTTTATTTAAAGATTTACAGTAACGTCCAATGAATTTGATAGGCTACTGTGCTTTTGTACATTTTGCACAGTCTCAGTTGCAGTTATCAAGTTTCAGTCCAACGATTTTACAGGCTGACACAACATCTTTCTTTGGTCTGGGAAAAATAAAATCTTTGGACATTTTACAAAAGTCAGAAGAACCTCAAACAGAAGCGTCGTGTTTCTACGTGAAAATGCTTTCAAAGAAGAACTGAAAACAAACGGACAAAGACAAAATTGTATCTTAACTCTAATATGATAGAAAAAGCACACGAACCTCAATGAACCGCAATAAAAAATGAAAAAGTAAAATAACATATATGTTTGCGTCAATTTTACCATCGTAATACCCACAATTAGACCAGCTAAACAAATAAAAGTCCAAACAATAGACTTTTGCTGCAGATTGACAGCTGATATGCCAACGTGCTGATCCGGCCCGCGAGGACACGTAAGCCCCGATCCGTCTCCCTTTGTCAGGCCGATTAACTATTACGTGTCACTAAAAAGTTTCAAGTTAGAAAATTTTTTGAAAGAATAATTCATGCTAAACAATGCTATTGTTTATATTTAATTTCCTAACAAAGTTAAATAAGGCTGAAGTAATGAATAAACATGTGGTAACATAAATGGATTTTACAAACGTAACAACGCCGTGTTTGGTATCATTTTTCTTATTTTTTTCCGAACTTTATAAATATCCTTACAAAAATTTTAAATTGTGAGTCACAAAAAAAAGTAGAATAGTGCAGTGGTTAACCCAGTAGGGTGTCCTCCATTTTGCGGTCAGTCCATTTACCGGTCAGTCCATTTACCGGTCAAGTGTGGGGGTGAGGAGGCTCTAGGGAGGGGAGGTTTTCCATTTTGCGGTCAGGTTTCGATTCCTAGAATACCTGACTATTTTGAATGAATAGGTTCTATGCACATTGTTTGCAGATGTCGAGTTTTAGATCTTCACGAGGAGTTGTTGACGGAGCCACTTTTATATTAACAGACAGATTCTTCTTAAATTACAAATCATGTCTGATGATATTATATATCGGCAACATACTGTGACTAAACAGTTTAGGTTAGTCCTCTAGTTTTTTTTTATTCTAATTATATCGAAACTTGAGTGTGCGTGACTGGAAAACTGCCATCGGCCTGGCTCGCCGCTCTGAGTCATCAACCTGGCTCACACGTTCTCGGGATTTTAGAAATATGTGACCGCAAAATGGAAAACTATTTTTGACCCACCCCTCCAGATTTTTGGGTTGACCGGTAAATGTACGATTTTACCCTTTGACCGGTAAATGGACGACCGCAAAATGGACACAACCCCCAGTAGGTGACTAATTATTGAAACAGAGGTGTGAGAAAGGGAGTGAGAGGGGACTGGAAGTTTCTGTTTAGCAGGTAGCATTGAATGCAGGTAGCTAAAGGTACAGACGCCAAGTTACTGTATACAGACTATAGTAAGAAATAAATGCGGTTCATTGTACTTTATAATTACTAACACATAAATAAATTTTAAAACCTCTGTTACTGTTACACATGAAGTCCTAGGGCATTAGGGCTGTCTCCCACTGGACTTCAAAGTTTCAATGTTAATCTTATGGAAGAAAGATTTCTTTTGATTTTATCAGGGGCACAAAAACAGCTGTTCGTATAAAAATTATAGCAACACATCATGTTTGTTTTCATTATTACCATAGCAACATTTCTTAGCAACATAGGTGTCGCGCCGG
>JAGFPH010003478.1:34395-44880 GCA_018207615.1 Philaenus spumarius
GTTACAAATTTCTTTTTAAAATTTTGAGAATAATTTTAAAATGGTTTGTGGTAGGCCAAGGTTTCGAAATCGTATCGCTTTAATGTGTCAGTTTTAAAGGCTCATATCGGGGCAGATGCGCCAAAATATAAAACTTTTTTTTAATTACACGGTTAATAGACCGTTAAAAAAGTCGATAAATTCGTAAAATTTCGTTTACACTTCCATGATCATTAGATTGCAGGTAGGCCTACCACATCATTTTTCGTAATTTTTTTCTGCATTTGGCTTTACTAAAAATACCTTAATTGTATTTAAAATTGTTGACGAAGCTACCCAAGAGGCTATGCAAAGAAGTGCGATCATTCCTTTCCTGTAAAGAATATATTGTGCCAATGATGACCGCATAACAGACTAAAATAGGGTGTAGACTACTTTATAACTATTTAAAACCTATACATCTATAAATATAAAATTCAATGTATGTCCGTCTGTTTGTATGTTTGTCCTTTATGCGTTACCAAACCGTCCATCCAATTGCTTTGAAATTTTGCATAGTAACACAGGTTAACCCTGGGAAGGTTTAAGGCCATTTACCGAAGTCCTAGGACATTAGGGCTACGCCCCAGTGGCCCTTAAAGTTTCAATGTTAATCTTATGGAAGGTAAATCTTAAGGAAGAAGAAGAAAGATTTCTTTTGATTTTATCAGGGGCACAAAAAACAGCTGTTCGTATGAAAAGCTTAAAACAGCTGATTTTGATCAACAACTGATTTGGATCAAAAACTGAATATAATTTTAAGTTAGGCCTACAATGAACTTTTTTTTTTTACAATGAACTAAAACACTTGGGCTAATTATTAGTATCAGGTTGATTTGTCTATCCGTGCAAAGCCGGGTCGGGCCAGCTAGTATGTTATAAAACGGACAAAGTGTAGACTATATAATTTTAATTGTGTAGTTATGAAAAACTATGAATTGCTCTAGGGCCTACAGTAGGTCAATTTGTTTTTGCTAGTTGGCTGTACTGATTCTACAACCAAAACTGTCAATCTATTAATCTATTCTAATATTATAAAGAGGTAAAATTTGTTTGTTTGTTTGTATGTAGGGGGGGGAGGGAATCTCTGGAACTAGGTACTGATCCGATTGAAAAAATAGTGATACTAATAAAAAGCTACACTATCCCTGAGTAACATAGGCTGTAATTGATTTTGATAAAAACATTTTTTTATTTCAATATTTGTAAATGTAGTCGGAAAAAATCTTAGGTTAGGCTTCAACTGATGAACCAACACATGTATTTAGATTTATTACCATAGCAATCAATTGAATAAAATAACCTCCATAATAATAATTTGCACCAATATTTCCACTAACAGCTGATTTAAAAATTTTAAGCAATTATTTGTAGGCCTATTTCTAACGTTTGGGTTAAGGTTGTTGTTAAAGTGTAGACCTGAGCCTTGCAGGTTCTTTTAACCATTTTTACTTTCTCACTATACTATAGTATAGAGAAAGTATAGTGATCGCAAAAAAATCGATGTTGAGATTTTTGTGGAAATATCCGTTTTGGGACCCCCTGAGTCCAAAAAAGTGGTTTTTACTAAATGTCTGTCTGGATGTATGTGTGTATGTATACAAAGCTAGAGAGAAAACTATTCAATCGATTTCAACCAAATTTGCACCAGACATGTCAAGTAGGCCTGTATAGATGCACGAAAAACGGTTTCGAAAAATTTGGGAAAATAACCCCCTTTTTGGCCAAAAAAACTCCAAACAATCAGTTGTTATTTTTTTATAAAAAAACGGTTCTAACGATTTTGATAAAATGTGGCTTATTTGTAGCCTTTAATGTGCCCTACCATATGCAAAAAACCTCATCTTTCTAAAAATTCTCGTTTAGCTAATAATAATAATAATAACTGATTTTGGGGGGTTTTTTAGCCATAAAGGGGGTTGTTTTTCAAAAAAATTCAATACCTTTTTTCGTGCATCTATTAAGAAATAATTGACGTGTTTGGTGCAAATTTGTTCCAAATCGATCGAATAGTTTTCTCTTTAGATAATAATAATAATATTTATTAGTTAATCTCCAACTTTAATAAAAAGAAATCACCTCTCCTACCCCACCCTACAAGTCACAGTGAATCTGTTTAATAATTTAAATATGTTTGTGAGAAAGTATGTGCCAGTTCCTGGTACCGTTTATTATAAATGATGTTATAAAATGAACGAAATAATTTGATTTGAACATTTAACATTATTTACCATCTTAGCTTTGGAGGTATTAATCCTACACCTTTATAAAGAAAACAACGTGATTCTACATAGAAGGCTCCTACGCATGGGTTTACCCTAGCCTAGTTTATTATAAAACGATAAAATTTGCTCTAGGAAATTTTTCTTATAGAGCAAAAATTTTCGTTTGTAGATAAACATGAAGGTTTGTCGATAACAGCATTATTTTAAGAGTTTCAAATATGGATAAATTTGCTTTAAAACGCCAAATTAAAGCCCCCCTAAAACACTAGATTGATTAAGAATGCGACAGATAAGCAAAATACATAAAATTGTTACCAATCCTACCATGTTATTAGCCTACTTACTAGCTTATTACTGCTGCACAGGCAACATCAGACATCAGTTTTTAACGATACATTAAAAAAGATCCTAACCTCAAAAATTCTGATTTCTAGGTATTTAATTTTTTTAATAATAATGCATTAAGTTAGGTAAAAAACCATCAGATCTTTATGCAAATATATATTACTGTGTTATAAATACGTGATTCTATTTTGTAAAAATATTAATTTATATTGGCTATTTTCGAAAAAATTAATTCTTGCCATTTAATGAGAAATTATCACAGAGTAAATTTTTAAAAGTGTAGGTTTTTATCCACATTTTAGTGAACATATGTTTAATTTTGTTTATTCAGTTAAAATGTAAATTTTTTAATAAAAAAAAAAACGTAAAACTTAACTGTCCTAAATAATGCAGTTTTCTCGCCATTTTGTTTTTATTATAAAAAAAGGGCGTAATGAACAGAGATGTCAGTACCAAATTTGGCAAAACTTTGAGTATTATTAATTTTTAGCTGTAGAAAAAGTTAAACAAATAACTAATAAAGGTTCCAAAACAAAGGCAGTTTTAACATTTTTAAACCGTTATATGAATAATAATAATTATAACGACATTTTTATTAGTTTTGAAATTATATCTTGTTATTGGGAACAATAAAATAAACATTGCAACTATTGTACTTAGTTCCGCCTACACACCCTTGCTGCAAGCGTGTAAAACATATATTCAGATATAATAAATAGGCTATCATATTTAATAATATGTGTATAGTGTATAGGGAAAAATGAGGAAACGTGGGAAAGAAGAGTCATGGACCTACGTCATGCTAACATACCTCAAAAAAGCACTTTTAATGGTCATAGTCGCTCTTTAACGTATATCCTTTACAAATAACATTATTTTAAATGTCTTGGAATCTTCATAATTTTATTGAATTTCATTTTATGCAAATCTTATATGAAAATCTGGTTTCAAAGATGCGGTGTATACAGTAATATGAAAAAATGAAATAAAAGTTATTAAAAAATAACATTATTTTAACTTGATAAACTGATTGTAACATAATGTTCACAAAAAAGTAAATAAAAACCTACACTTTAAGAAAATTCTACCTTGCGGCTTGCTCCCATTTCTCATTAGATGGCAGCGTTTTAATATTTTTCGAAAATGGCCAATTGTGCAATCAAAATAATTTTTTTAAAACAAAATTTAGTCACGTATTTATAGCACAGAAATACGTATTTTATAAAATTGTCCTAAAAAATTATGATTTTATCCCAATTATTGTATTATTAGTAAACAAAATTGTGAAATTAATTTTTTTTCAGGTTAGGATCTATTCCCTGCAGACGATAGTCTATTCAATTATTAAGAATGTTTTCCTTTTTTAATTTTTCTACAACCAGTAAAGACGAAATATTTAAAAAAAATAGTATGGCGATGCACTCTAAATACATCAACTTTATACACTTTTCTCGCGAACTGCAGTCCGATTTTGCTGAGATTTTCGGTTTCGACTCATTCGCAAGAAGTATGTAGAAAAACAAAGAAATCAACTTTTAATTTATCTCTACTACAAACCGCGATGACGAAGTTGAAAGACTGTGCTCAGTATGCTGATCAGCTGATCGCAGTGTTGCCCAATCTGCTTTACTTCTTTACTTCTGATGAGTCTGCAGTTTTCCTAGGTAGGCCTATCGCTACGTCGGCGTCGACACATTTTTAACTTGCGCAGTATGAATTCCTATGTCAAATTTATCACGTATTACACAAACTAAATGGAAAGGATAAAAAGTGAAATTTTTCTGATTGGAAAAAAATAGAAAGTTTACATTTTGAAGGAAAAGTATAGCAGTACATACTAGCTGAATATCCTGTGCTTCGCTACTGGGAATTTGAATTGCATCACTATCTTACATAATTTGTAATATTTTTCTCTCATATTTTATTGCACGAAAGTGAATTATTACATAATATTTTCAATTTGTTTGGTATTTATTGTTCACTGGCGGCCCGTCAATCGTCTTTGTCATGGTATTTGGACTGAATAAATTTAATCAATTTAAAATTAAAGAATTCAGAGTGAATAGCGTCTTCTTTTTCAACCGCTAAATCTACAGACTGGTAAATCACAGTCTTAGCAGGATGTTGCAGATCACCCAGATACGTCTTTATGCGAATCCATAGATCGGGATAGTTTTGATCAGCTTACGTCTTTAAATATTTTCTTAAAATTAATTAATGAGTTCCAAATTTCAGCTCTCTAGCTTTAAGGAAAGTATAACAATTAATATTTATTGTTTTAGGGATTGTTGCTACATTTCTACCCCTTAGCAGAACGTGAAAAAATGTAAAACTTTGTTATTTTTTATATGTATCTTGTAAGAAATAAATGTACAAAACTTCAGCTTTCTGGCTTTAAGGAAAGTATAACAAACAATATTTATGGTTTTAGGGATTGTTTCAACCCTTAAAATCCATATATTTTAAAATCCTTTCTTAGTGCTCCTCTAGCGCCTATGAGGAATATGTGTACCAAATTTCACGTTCCTAGGCTATAACTATTAATATTTATAGTTATAGGGGTTGTTACTACATTTTCACCCCTTAGCAGAACGTGACAAAATATAAAACTGGATTATATATTATATATGTATCTTGTAAGACACAAGTGAACAAAATTTCAGCTCTCTAGCTTTGAGGAAAGTATAAAAATTAATATTTATTGTTTTAGGGTATGTTACTAACAACCCTTATCACCTAGGAGTATAAAAAATATAGCCTATGACCTATTCTCAGACCTACCAAATATACACAAAATATTTCATAAGAATCGGTGAAGAAGTTTCGGAGGAGTTCGATAAGAAACACTGTGACACGAGATTTTTATATATACACTACAGATTACATTTTTTGAATGGAAAAGGATAGAAAGTTCAAATACTGTACTTTGATTGGAAAAAGAAAGTTTTTTAATTTAATAGAAAAGGATAAAAAGGTGAAATTTTTTGAACGGAAATAATTACGACGACTGCAATTTGTATTGCAATTGAAAAAACCAAAGACGGACTTACAATGGTTTGCGATTTATTGGAACGTTAAAATAACTTATCAAAGTGCGTATTTGAATTACAAAATGTGTTATTTTATCCAGCGTTTTTAAATAAAAAAACGTTGGTTGATCACTGTCTTGTTTTACATAATTTTTAAGATCTTAATAAATCAAAACTGATTTTGAATTTAGTTTTCAACTCTCAAAATAGTGGTTGCTTTTAAAACTAAGAAAAAGATGTAGGCTGTATAAACATATTAATTTATTAAAAAGATGAGTTTTTCATTTAGATTCCATTTTGTGTTTTTAATTTAAAAAACAGTTTTGAAAGGTGAATAATAGCCTACAGAGCAGAAATTTTGCAAAGTAGGCTAGACTATGGTAATTTTAAAATTAATTAACTTAAAATCTATCGTAACCAAAATAATTTAAAAAAATATTTACTTATGAAGAAAGCTACTAAGAGACACTAACAAACAAGTAAATGTTTAATCAGTCACATTGGAATGTCTTTATGCCAGTTAGTCTAATGAAGCCGTGGAGGAAGGGTGCAGCTAAATCGATAGTCAGTAACTAGGATTGAACCTATAGCCCAGGCAACAGGTACTTTTACCTGGAAAATAACGTGGGAGAGATGAAACTTGGTACAGTAATATAGTATATTTCGACATCCTAAAAAACATACCAAGTTTAGTAGCTTTCTTCGTAAGTATATCTTTTTTCATCATGAAGGTAAATTCATTTTAAACGCCGTGCTGCCTGGGCTGCTATGCTACCTGACTTGGAAAGTTCCAACTGCAAGCGTTTATCCTCTCGGCTCCTCAATCACTGCTTTATCAAAATCAATATTAATATAGTCCGACTATATCAGGTGGAGAGAGGTTGTCCAACTTTTGTACATGAATGTCAACCTCTTGATAGGCTCTTATCAGTTGTGCTGACTTAAGCGGTACATTATCTGTTCTCTTTCTTTCTCATTTCGTCTGTTTTCATTTTTCTCATTTTATTTTCGTTTGTATTTGTTCTTGCGTTCTCCCTCGAGTTCCACATTCTGTCCATCTACTGTTCGTCAAATGTTAGATCTTTAACCTAAAAATAACTTAATAATTTTTTACAAAACATCTCCCATTTTGCAGCTCACTCCCATTTTGCAGCTCACTCCCATTTTGAAAGTCGTCTGATAAAACAAATTGGTGAAAGCTTCATCAAAGTAGATTTTGAGTCGAATCGTAATAAGCTAACTTACATAAACTTTCCGTCTTTATAATATAGGCCTACTACGAATATTTCACGTTGTTACAACAAATTATTGGGGGAGGGGGCAAGAGCCCAACAACTTTGACTATATTTCCCAACTTCTGTGGTGGGGGTTCCAACGCGCAGAAGTGGGCTCTGTTTTATGTTGTGAGGAATTAATCCCAGTGGAGATGGGCCCTGGAGGCCATGTTCAGATTTTTTTTGAAAAATGGAATTAAGTAGGATTTTTAACATTGCACTTGCTATATTGGGTACTTTAAGGCTCTTCTTTACCTTGAAGAAAACTCCCGAGTGTACAGTATGATTTCAATACAAAAGGTCTGACTGAAGCCGCAAAATCGTTGAAACATGCATTCGTAATAACGTGTTTCGGATTCTATTTATAAATTAACTAGCTGACCCGTACGGCGTTGCCCGTGGTGGTTGGTATTTTCAGTTTTTTTTTAACGTAATTGTATTCTTTATAAGTGTTCAGTCAGTGAGTGGTATTGGGCTTTTATATATATAGATCTTAAATAATAAAAGCACTATTTTCATAATAATAAAAGATCTGAAATTATGATTTTAGTAACTTTGATCAACCCAAACCCCTCCTAAAATTTCGAATTTTTTCAAACCCTTTCTTATTGAGCACATATGGCCCTAGAGGAAGCTACATACCAAATTTTATTCCAATCCGTTCTTTAGTTTTGAAGAAATCGTTTTTTAATAAATTTGATCCCCCCCCAAACCCCCCTAAAATTTCGAATGTTTATAAACCCTACCCTAGCGAGCGCCTATGGCCCTAGAGGAAGATACATACCAAATTTCATTCCAATCCGTTCGGTAGTTTTGAAGAAATAGTTTTTTAATAAATTTGATTCCCCAAACCTCCCTAAAATTTCGAATTTTTTCAAACCCTTTCTTAGTGAGCACCTATGGCCCTAGAGGAAGCTACATACCAAATTTCATTTCAATCCGTTCGGTAGTTTTTGAGAAATCGTGATGAGTGAGTCAGTGGTATTTCGCTTTTATGTATATAGATAATCTGGGTTATACTGTAAGTTATAAAGAAGGCTTTATATTTTTTATAAAATATGGAAATTACTGCTTAAAACTCCCAAAAATGAGTTAAAAATAATCGATTTTTACTCAGTTAAACTGTTGATTAAAAGGAGTTGCCGTCGATTTCTTTCAATTATAAGACAAAAGCACAAAGCCTTTAAGAACAATTTAAGATGTTTCACAACTTTTTAGGTTGTAAAACGGCGTCCGAAACACGTTAGTACGAAGTGCATATTTTAGCTGTTTTACGCAAGGTATAGAAGACCCTTAAGAGTTTAAAATTTTTTATAAGGATTTTAACATGTTCAACATTATTGAAAAAATTCCCTATCATTTCCTTTTTCCCAATATTTCCCCATTTTGGGGAAAACCCCCATTTTTACAGAAATATTTTGATTTGCCCAACATTTTTGGATTCGAAATTATAACTCGCTTGTTATTTGTGAATGTTGGTAAATAACAACAAAAACTTGTGAAACCCAAACCTAAAGTTGGAGGTTTTGAGCTTTTTGCGTGCAATTTAATACCAATGTAAAAATCCCAACTTTTTCAAAATCTCAAATTTCCCAACTTCTTAGCTTTTAAAATTATTGGGAGGGGGGGAGGTGACGCCCTGGTGTTAAGGTAAAGAGATAATAGCACTGCTCCTTCTTTTATACTATTAAATAGTACTTACGTCAAGCAGTCTTGTATTCATTATTCTATTACAGCTGTTTCGGTATTACATTATACCATCATCAGCCTGTAATTGAATAATAAATACAAAATACAAGACTGCTTGACGTAAGTACAATAGTATAAACTTTATTACTAAGCAGTCGCATGACATTATGGAAATTATAGACAATACTCAGTTAAACAGACATTAATTTCAGAATAATGAGTTTAATTATTCTAGGGTTCTATGTTGTCAGACTTTTACTAAAATGAACATCAACAATCAACACTACGAATATCCCACTATATGGGATTCAAAAACTTTACTGTTTTAATGAAAAACTCAATGTTTTTTTTATTTTCTCTGGAGCTCAAAGGACAACAGAGATATTGACAAATAAGGAAAAATATATTTCTTGGTAGTTGTCAACAATACCCAGAATTACTCTAGAAACAAAATATTTTAAAGTTATTTTGAGCTAAAATAATAAGTTATTTGCATTATGTTCCGAGTACTCTCTGAACTCATTCTACTGGTAAAAATAATGAAAAAAGTTCATATAGTCATAGGTCTGGAAATTCTTCGTTAGATAGTTACAGCTGGTGAAAGATTTCACCCGTGTTTCAGATTACTCACAGAAACGAATCCCTATTGAAATATGTAGGGCGTTAATTAAGGTGTAAAATTTAATTTAATTTACGTAAAATGAGCAGATAAATTTAATAAAATAGGTCCCAGTGCTGTAACTGCAGTAATGTTTACAATATTTAACCCAAAACGCAAAATTCGGTCTAAAAAAAAATATATGTTTTCTGTAGGGTTTTAGTACATTAACTTTGTGAAATGGGTATAAACCTTCAAACGTAATATATCTTGTAGAGAATTTATTTCTGAAGATATTTGTGTAAAATAGGCCAATATAAAACAAAACAAACAACAAATTAAAATAGGCTATCTCGGAAAAGGCATATCTTTAAAACTAAATTAATGAATTATAAAATATCCACTTTTTTTGTTTTGTACTGGTTAGATATTTTAATCTAGGAAAAGCAAATCTTTAAAAATGAATTATAAAATATCCAACTTTTAAAATACAAATGTAACGGTAGCTTAACTATGAAAATCGAATGAGAAATAACAGCAATGTGACCATGTTTACAAATAAAAGTATTAGCTGTTTATTAATAGTGAATTATTTACAATCTTAGAATATCAAATTATTTGGTAACCAGTACAAAAAAAAGGTGGTATTTTATAATTCATTAATTTTGTTTTACAGATATGCCTTTTCCGAGATATTTTAATCTAATTTTTAGTTTTTTATACTTTACACAAATATCTTCAGAAATAAATTCTCTACCAGATATAATACGTTTGAGGGTTTATACCCATTTTACAAAGTTAATGTACTAAAACCCTACAGAAAACATTTCTTTTAGACCGAATTTTGCGTTTTGAGTCAAATATTGTAACAATTACTGCAGTTACAGTAATTAAATTAAATTTTACAACGCCCTACATATTTCAATAGGGATTCGTTTCTGTGAATAATCTGAAACACGGGTGAAATCTTTCGCCAGCTGTAACTATCTAACGAAGCATTTCCAGACCTATGAATAAATTCAATTTTTTCGTTATTTTTGCTAGTGGAATCAGCTCAGAAAGTGCTCGGCACATTATGCAAATAACTTATTATTTTAGCTCAAAATAATTTTAAAATATTTTGTTTCTAGAGTAATTCTTGGTATAGTTGACAACTACCAAGAAAATTTTTTTCCTTTTTTTGTCTATATCTCTGTTTAGATAAAATAAAACCTGAACACAAAATCTCACAATAAATACGTTTACTAACCTCAAACGCGTTTCAACGACAATGTCGCCATCCTCAGTGATGCACGGGCTACAGTAAC
>JAGFPH010003478.1:44980-71599 GCA_018207615.1 Philaenus spumarius
ATCAGTTATAGTTTGGTTACTGTAGCCCGTGCATCACTGAGGATGGCGACATTGTCGTTGAAACGCGTTTGAGGTTAGTAAACGTATTTATTGTGAGATTTTGTGTTCAGGTTTTATTTTATCTAAGTTACTTTCTCACAAGTCAAGCTCATTAGTTATTTATATCTCTGTTGTCCTTTGAGCTACAGACAAAATAAAAAACCCCATTCAGTTTGTCATTAAAAAAGTAAACTTTTTTGTCTCTTGTATTTTTTTTTGTAAAGTTAGTGGTTTTTGAGATATTTGACATTAAAAATTATAAACGGCCGCCATTTTGAAAATACTTAAAATATTGTTCTAATTTTTCGTAGTGATAAAAGGTTACGCAACAAATTGTTGTACAAAGTTTAAGTTCAATATCTTTTCTACTTCTAAAAATATTAAGTATTTTGTAAAAAACACATGCAGACAGACAGACCGAAAACTGAATGAGATAGGACACATTATGTTATATTACATTTTTTGTTTCTTTTGAAATTTTGAATAACGTAATAAAGTTTGTTCATATGTTTGCAAGACACTCTGTATAGTATTACACACTGTATTACCATATTATATAGTTTATAAGCTGGATACTAGACTCTGGTTAACAAATAATTTTTCAACATTTTAAAGCATCTGTGATGATATTACATTTTTGATTTCAATTGATTGCAGATGTATGGAAAAAAGAATGAGTCGGTTAGATGGATTACACAAGAAGGCACTGTATTCATTTTAAGAAATCCCACAGAGACGCAACCACCACTTCCCTCTTACGATTGTGTTGCCACTAGTGCAAAAGAAACAGTGGCGGTCATCGACACAGAGGTAGGTTTATTATTATATTTGATTTCTATTCTATGGTTAATTTTAACAAACAAATTAACGAAGAGCTAATCCGGGGTAATTTAATAATGTCTATAGTGTTGTTTTTATATTTAATCAGCGTTGTGTTGGTTTTATTTAAGTACTAGTTAGCCCCCGTGAAAAATCACAGGCAGATTAATTAGATACCGTACACAGTAGAAATACTCAAGCATAATTTAGAAAAATACTATTTAAAAACAACAAACTTTATCTAGGCCTTCACAACTATGCAGAGGCGGATTTACAGTAATGCCTGGATTACACGAGCGTTCAAAACGCCGCCGATAGTCTGCTTCCTTTTTCAGTACCAATAGCTTCACATTGTGTGGACTACACGAGCGTTTTGTCTACCAGGTGAACGTGAGCGTTTTGTTCGGCAGACCGTACACCTCTGGATGCGCACGGATCATTGGCGCCGAACTACACGAAGCGGCAACATGAGTTTCTCCCGCGCTTTGGTACCACCCTCGCTCCCTCACCTCATTGGAGTGTTTTCCATGTTGAGCCAAACTTACCTCAGAGTCAGAGCAAGTCTTTCGGATGGCTCAATACTTCTCCTCATAACAGTATCTTTTTTCACTATTAACTCACTGGTCAAACCAAACAGTTCGTCAAACGACTCCAATGGCATACGATAGAATTTTAAAAAATTCTCTGGGTACATTCTACGGGTATTAAACATTACTTGAAACTGCTCTGTTACCAAACGGCTTGATAATGCCTCTTTCTCTTTGCACGACGTTTCTTCTTAAAAAACAGCCAAAAACTTAAGCATTCCAGCAGGCGGCGTTTTATACGTTCGTGTAGTCTAGGCTTTAAGGGCTAGTAGCAATCTGCCGCTCCTACACTGAGCAATTTTTTTAGGTAAAAATTACCCTAAACCCAGTTGTTATCGTGGGATAAATACACATAAGGAGTTTTTACATTTTACAAGTGTAAATAATATCATTTACCGAGGTAAAAATTAATCTGAATCTATAATAATATTTATATATTATTGTCAAATTAACTTTTACATGAGTAAGGTATATTCATTTTGTATCTTGTCATATGTAAACATTCCTTATGTGTATCTTGTCCCACGATTACCTTAGATTTAGGGTTATTGTTAACACACAGCACTCTCTCAGAAGTCCTCCTTTGTATTCGACGAGGTTTAGCCACAACCATCGATAGTCTATATCGATGGCCACAACATCACGTCTTGTTTGGCCGTTTGGGAGAGGAAACATCTTTCTGCTAGCCCATGCCCATCACTAGCTACTTTCTTTCTATTTTATTTTACACTTATATTGAATTATTTTTATATTGCCAAAATTTTAACACACGCACACACATTTTTGGCAAACAACTTTTGTATCATGTGTGTAAACGAAACCTCGATATTCTCAATAACCAATCTTCAACAAAACGTTATAACCCTAAACGTGAGAAATTAACGAAATAATTGTAAACCAAGTTTATACAGATTTAATATTGTTTGTATTTGATTGATTGTCAGTTTTATAAAAAAATTATTACACTGAGATACCAAAAAAACTCACAAACAAAACATAATAAGTTCGATGGTGCGATTTTAATAAAGTCCTCTCAAGAAATACTCATAACATCTAGGATTTAACTCTTATAACTGATAATAATGAATTATAATAAACATTTTGGTGGTAAAGGTAAAGTAAAACGGGGTCAATAGGGACAATTTTGAGTATTATTTTGCTATAATTTAGCTTCCAAACTATATAACACCCAATTTTCATGCTTAAAAGTTGGTCCTTGTTCTTAGGCACATATACACACCTTTATTTTTCTTCTCCAGTTACCTCTGATTTTTTTATTGATTTTTTAAACGCTGTCCCTATTCCCCCCAATGTTGGGGTCAATAGGGACAGCCATTTATTTTGTACATAAATGCCTGTTAGATGTTATGGGGTCAATAGGGACAGTAAACTTCTTTTTTTTTAATACCTTAACTCAAGGGCTGCTAACATAGAGTATAAAAAGTTCTGAGAGTTTATCTCAGTCATAGTTTTCTAGAGTAGAATATAACCTTAATTGTGTCACCGAGTTTAAAAGTATATAACAAAATATATTCATTGGGAGAAAAATATAAATACTTTTCACAGTTTTTGTCCCTATTCACCTCAGCGTCCCTATTCACCCCATTTTACGGTAGTTAAGTCTAGTAGGTCAACTAAAATATCTTTGTTCGAGATGTAGTGTTTGAAAAATAATCTATATCATCAGAATAAAAATGTTTTGTTATTTCTGATTCAATAGTTAAAACTGCTATATTAAACGTGCTTCAATCATTGTCTGATCTCGAGTCATTTTTTAATCTTCTCAGAACGGAGAAGGATCGTTCCGCTGGACAGTTGGGCAAGTATTGTCAAAAACGATTTTAATGCGATGTCAACGTAAAGATATAGGCCTCTATGTCTTGGAGTTGGTTATCATGCAATACTGTATACAGTTAAGAATTGTTTTTGGTCGTTCATCTTTTTTTTCAATTCTTTCAAAAATCTAAAAAATGTAAAATCTCATTCACAAATTCTTCCGATTCTGGCACATCGTTATTATACAAAGTAAAACATTTCTTTCCGTTTTCTTTAAGCGTATTCATGTCAAGGTTTCCTTTTTCACAATTAAAGGAGGCTGTGTACTGAGCTAAATAAAAGTATTTTTTTATTCATTCAAATTTGCCGCCCTGGGCTGCAGGCCCTGTAGCCCCCTCCCTAAATCCGCCACTGCAACTATGATCAGGGGATTTTTAACTCGATAAATGTGTACGCTTTTTTCCTACAATAAATTATAAGGATTTGAATTATTGTAGGTTTACCAAAAAGTGTTATTTACATAACATGTTATTATATAGGCCTATCAAGAAAGTAAAATATGATTTTTTAATTGATTTGTATTTCATTTTGACATTAAATGATTTAAGTAAATATTGAAATGTTTTAAATGTTTTAAATATTGAATTAAGTAAATGTTTTAAATATTATAAAATAGTCAAAAGTTTGATTTTATAAAACTGTAGGCCTATTTGTTAAAACATTTTATTTATATACATTATTATATATATATCAAAATAAAGATGCCACTATTAAATTTTAATTGCTTTTTATTTCATTTTGATATATCAAATGATTTAGAAGTTATTAATACCTATTTTAATGAAAATAATCGAATATGTTTATAAGTTATACGAAGATGTACAAATTTTCTGAAGTTAAATGAACGCGTGATCTTTAAATTAGTATGAAAGAATATTTTGATGATAAAAGGTTGTATTTATAACCTCAAAGCAAATCTTATAACATATTGTAAGATTATAGCATACATTAGTTCAATAACTCATATTTAAAAAAAATCAACTTCACAAGACAACATATTATTGATTGAAGTTGTACACATAACCCCAAAGGATAATCTACGCTAGGTTTTAGTATTACTGGGATAATACCCATCATTTATTAGGATGATGGGTGGGCGATGTTAAAGGAGCGCTATAGTGATTTCATAAAACTATAAAAGATTTGGGTTACTTTTACACAGGGTTTAACAGACAAAACACACACAAACTTGAAGTGATAAGCCTATTTCCCTCGAGTATTATTAGTTATAAACTTTCATAACAATGATTATATTTACTGATTATAACTATTATTTTGTAGAAATATAAAATATCATGTTTTTTTTCATGTGAGTCAATTTTTCAAAAAGGGCCATAAAAACATAAACGTTTATATTTGACTGCCATTTTAAAATGGGTGGTGTTCAGCTTTAAAATAACTTTTTTGATATTCCACTTGACTTCTTCTTCCGCAGCTCTTCCTTTACAACGCGTCTCTCACTAGAGACTCACTTCGAATTTCTCACTCCCAAATCATTCAGATCCATCGCCACTTCATGCATCCTGTGCCTCCTGGTCGTCCTCTCCTCCTCACGCCTCACATATTTCCCATAATGCTTATGGTTGGATAACGTTTCTATTTTCATCCTGTGTTCCAACCAACCTATTCTTCTGACTTCTATGAATTGTACAATATCTTTTTTCTTAAGCATTACGGCAATTTCATAACTTCTCGAGATTCTCCACTTTCCTTGTTTGTGCACTTAGGTTCGAAAACTTTTCAAACTATTTCACATGTATATTTGAGTTCACGCCTCAGCGCCATTCGTTACTACTCGTCTATTTAGTGTCTTATATACTTTAAGTTTTATCGTGTGATAAGATTTGATTGCACTTAAATTATAGCATAGAAAGCTCTGTCAGCTTGAATTAATGATCCTTTTGTTAACTTCTTGAGATATTTGGGTTTCACTGTTGAGATTAGTTCCTAGATAGCAAACAGTGTTTTAAAAGTGCAGTTCCTAGTTTCATTTCTCTGTCTACTCTACTTGCATGTGAAGCTGTAATTTTCATAAGTTACGGTATTTCTGTGGTTCAATTATTACAAGTCCCATATATCTTTTGCCTCTAATACCTTAAAAATCTCAGCAAGAGCTTCTTGTCTTCTGCCTATTTAAATTCCAGCTCATCAGGTCATGCCCTATGGCAAATTGCTTACAAGTGGTAAAATCTGTTCCCGACTGTTTATTATTTAATTAATTCTTCATTTTTTATCAATCTATGGTCTGTAAGGTTTAATTAAAGTATCTTAGTTAAATTAAAATAAATAGAAATGTTGGTAAAAAAAAACATTGATTTTTAGCTTACACAAATTTAAGATATTTGTACTACGTCCTTTAGCAATTTGCCGAAGAGTTTCTTTAGGATTTTAAAAATAAGCAAAACATTATGACAAAATAAGTGTATTAGCCTACTACTTTTTTTACATTATCTGTATTTTATATAGTAGAGTCCCGCTAATCCGAACTAATTGGAACATACCCTGTTTGGTTTATAAATTTTTTTGGACTAACCGAAATCATCGAAATAATGTAAAAAATTACGATAACTCAATAAAAACAATCTATAGTAATGCGAGCAGAGTGTACTGGAGCGAGGATGTTACCCCAACTGAGCATGATTTCACTCTGTATGATGCATTATTAAAGGTATTTTTTGGTTAATTAGGCTTGAATTTAGTATCTAACCTACGAAAGAAATACATTAAGTGTAGAAACATAGATTGAGGGAGGATTCAATGATATACAACAAAACAATAGGATGCACTGTGTTTGTTTAGTTTCCTTTTTCTGTGACACACTTTTTTCTAACAAAAGGCAGAAAGCTCTGAAGATATTAGGACTAAATAGACCCTTCTAACATTAACAAATAAAATAGTGGACAGTGTTTGTTTAGTTTCATTTATCTTATGACACACTTTTGCCCTCTAACCCCTTTAGAATACATGGGCTGGGCCTTGTTCCTTCTTTGTCATTTTACATTTCACAAGTAGGCTACAGTAATTGGTTGACTGTGTTTAACTTTTTATTGTTTTTGGTTATGGTTCTTTGTATTTTATAACTGTATTGTATACAATTTTACAACAACAATAACATTCAATAAACTTATAACATCATTTCTTTTCGTTCGTTTGTTCAGATCATTTTTCTGAACTTACAAACATAATTTTTAATGATTTAGTGTTTGGATTAACTGAATTTTCAGATTAGCGTGACTCTACTGTATTGAGAACACAATAAAGTTAAATGATTCTTAAAATTTAATATACATTTTTGTGATACCGTGGTCAAAAACTATTCTTACAATCAAACAAAAAATAAAGTATCAATTATACATTAATAATTGCATAAAACAAAAACAATAATAAATAATTAATCTATCGCCCCAACCAAAAAATCATCAGAGCTATGAAAATATAAAATAAAATAAATAAAGAACTGAGATCATATCGATCGAAATGAGCAAACTACTTTTAATAATTCAAGAAAAATTATTTACCCAAAAATTTTGACAAAATAATTATATTAGTACTTTTTTAAAATTTGTATTTAGAACATATTATAAAGTTAAATGATTCTTTAACATTAATATAAACTTTTGTGATAAGCGGCAGCACCTCATAGATCAATCCCTGACATTCCTAGAATAGGCCAGAGATGGGTGTCTCGGGGTAAAACACAATAAAAGGAATATCTGAGGGAGGATAAACTAGCTCCTCAGGCGTAGAAAAAGGTCTAGAAGAAAAAGACAAAATTCAACTTGAAGAGTACCCAACCAGATACATTACCCTTTTACTAACTCCCAGGGGTTTACTGGAGCCGGAACGCACCGGAACGCTGATCCGGTACTGCTTTTATTAATTATTATTGTTTACTTTTTGTTTTAACATTGCATTAGACCATCCACTCCCTCAATCACACACATTCATCACTTAGTTCAGAATTTTATGTCCGCCAATCTACAGAGCGTTGCGACTATATGAGCCAACTAAGTAAAGTCTCCCACATTGTCCTTGGCTCGGAATCGAAATGGGACAACTTGGGAGCACCAGACACCCTTTTGCCAGCCTCGCGGTCCCTTACGGCACGTCTCTGATGTTCGGCGAGCAGTGCGAACGACTACAAATAAGAGATCGATGATTCAGAGTTGAGGCGGCCGAAAAGTTAAAAAAAGCGATTCTTAAACTTTTATGTTATTAACTTTTTTCGGCATGATCATTATTGTAATCAAATTAAGGCCAAACATGATATAATTTGAACCACATTTAGTGATTAATACTTATCGAATAACTCATTTGATTTCACGATTAAATAATTAAAAAATAAATATCCCAAATCAACACGGATTATACATACAAATAACGGCTGTACACTGACAAACGCCGTCACAAATACAAGGTCAAAAGGCACCCCATAATAGGAAAATATTTAAACGTAGGTACCTGAACGATGGCCGCACGGCGATTTAGAGGTTGCCCGGTACATTCTACCTCTCACGAACTGTCAAAAACTAAAAAGTGGCTGGTCGCTTTGACATTGACATTGTGATGTTGTTTAGTTTTGTGACTTTTGAGTGCCGTTAGAATAATGCATTAACAAGCATATGTGTTGTGTGTTGTGTTCTCGTGATAAGTTTGTTTGTATTGAATTGTTTTTGTATAAGAAAAGTAATTTCTTGATACTGTATACATAAAATGTATTTAGGTTTACAGTCTTTTACCAAGGATTAAATTTCTGATAAAGACTATTGACTAAATAGTGACATTTTGTCGAGTTTTTTGTTGTTTAAAATAGTATGTCTTTAAATTTTGCTATGTGTCGCATACAAGTACAAAAATAGTTACATATACATGTGTACTTTTCTTAGTAAGCACATTATCTGCACCCTTAAACTCACCAAAGTTACGTAAAGTAGGGGTTTTAGAAGTGAAAATTTCAAAAAAGTTCCGGATCCTTCTTCCGTCACTTTGGTCGGTTCCGGTACTGGAAAAATTACGAGTAAACCACTGCTAACTCCTTAGTAGTTAACTCCTATTTAGTTCTGATGGTATAGCAAAAATATAAGAACATCATACAAATTATAACAAGATTCAAGGATTTTACATATTTGGGATTTAACTTTTTTCTCCCCAGAGAAATGTGTTTTCCAGGAAAAAAGGTTGCAAAATTATTTCTTTCAAAATATAATAAAATTTCTTTTGGAAAATTAGTAAAATTGAGAAGGAGATTTTACTGAAATTTTAAATTGTACTGACAAATTGTATCATATTTTCAGAGGGTGTGCTCAAATGACTACACAATGCCACATGAAAACGCTGTAGTTGACTTGGCGTCTACATTAAACCAGGATCCCACAATTAAATTAGAAATTAAATCTGAAGATGAAGATTACTCACAGGTAACTTGGCCTTTGTAACCACTAAATAAGTTATTACAGTACACAGTGGATAACTTAAGTTTTAGATTACAATTAAGCGATTTTAAAAATCTTATAAAAAAGCAAAACCCTTGACTGACATACACATCACAAAATCTCACATTTTTCACAAAGCTACAGAGCTGAAATTTGGCTCACATGAGTTCTTTATAAGAAAATTATCAAAATTTAAAAAGTTTAATTTTCATGTTTTGGGATAAGAAGGTGAAATCAGGATTAATTATCTTAACACAATAAACATTAATAATTCTGCTACTTTCCTTGAAGCTAACAAGCTGATAATTGACACATTCTTTTCTTAAAGCGGTACTGCACTTACAGAACTTAATGTACTAAGGAATGACATTGAAGCAACTATAACAATCAAAATAAATATTAATTTTTATACTTCCCATGAAGTTTGAGAGTGTATTATGTAATATGGAACCTTATATTTTTAAGTCATGTAAAAGAAATATTTACTAATTGTATTTCAATTACTTAATTTTAAGAGTGAAAATGGAGTAACTGCTACACATTCCGCTAACTTCTCATTAAGCTAGAGAACTAAAATTTAGAATAAGTGATCAAAGGCAGTCTCAGATTTCCCATAAGGCCAGCCTATGCCATGATCTTCCTTTCTTGTAAGCTATGTAAGCTCGAAAGGGCACAGATGAGCATATCCAGAAATTATATTGATGTATTATTTTTAATAAACAAATAATACTTCTATAACTTTTGATTTTAATTTCGGGGAAACGGGAGGGAATTTTTTGATATGATGGAAGAGGAAAAGACAATATGACGGAAATTATCATTTCATGAGTGAAAACACTGGTCTGGGTTCGTATTATATTCCACTCCAGTGGGCAGTGACAACCTTGGCAGGTTGCTTCCTGTTGTCTGACTTGCTATGACTTTGTTGTTGTGATCCAAGTGGGTTATATAAACTTGAGTATTCGATAGAATGGGGTGGAAGAATTGTTTGATAGATGATAGCGAATGGAAGGGGCATACAAATACTTTGGCAAAAGGGGTAACAAAATATCAGTTCGGCCCTGATAAAAGGGAAGAGTAAAACACTTTCAAATCTATTAGTTGTGTCTGAGGGAAAATGTGAGACAACACTAAAAATATTAACTATTATAACTTAAAAAATCTTATTTTAATTTATATATTATATTATTAAGGAATTATTATGTATATTGCTGAATGTCAATCTACATTATTTTTTCATAATTGCATTAAAATTTACTCAACACATTTAATTTAAGGTAAGATTTAAAATTTTAATTATAAATTCTATTCAAGCATAAATATAAGTGTTATGTTCAGTATAAACAACACTTATAATATAATCTCCTGGTTTTTTCTCACAAATTTACCTTATGTCAACGAATCAAGAAGGGAAGAGTTTGACTGACTACAATTTTTCTATAGTCAAAAGATGCATAGTCATCTTTTTGTCCAGCTTTCAAGCAGTCACTTTACATATTTTAACCAAGTTGATTTCTACTAAATTTTCAACTAGACAGGATCAGGGCCTACAGTATAATATGATAAACGTTTTTGAAGTAAACTTAAGCAATTTCACAATCTTCCTGTATCCAGACATTTTTAATTATTGCAATGTCCTAAATATACATAATATCTTCCAGATTATGTCAGAAAATTGTAGCATCATTATAAGACAAAACAAAAACCAGTTGCCAACTTTAAAAAATCGACATAATGCAAAATGGATAATAGTTGGCAAAAAGATTTATTTCTTCTACTTAATAAATTTTCAAATGATGTTAAATTGTGTAATAGTTCTATGTTAATAGTTGGAAAGAAAAGAAAATTACAATTTTTAAATAGAATATATATTTTGTTTTGCAGTGAGTGTGAACTGAGACTGTACAATTTAGAATTTAGTAGATACGTTTACTAAGTAGATTTTGTTATACTCTTAGGCCTATAAATGCAGTTTAATGTTATTCTCATTATTTATTTTTATTATTATCTTTGGCAATTATATTGTATAGTTCAATAGTCTTTGTAATATGATTGCAGGAAAGCAATGGAAGTGTTGTATCTCACAATCAAAACATAACAATTGATTTAATAACAAAAGTAAAACAAGAACCAAGTTCTTCCAGCGGTATAAATATTTCCCATACACCAAGACAACCTTCAAACTATAATGAACTTTGGGAAGGAAGCCACAAAGAGGTACAGAATAATCATATTAAATATTTTAAATATTATATTTTTATTATAAGGAGTGCTACAACTCCTGTCTTGGTATTCAGCTCAAATTCAAAGGCATAGTGCACCTTCATTCACAGGTCATGAACTTGACTATAGTCCCAGATTTTTAAAAACTGTGAGAGACTTCGGATGATATTTTTCTATTTTCCTATCTGTCCTCCATTCCACAGAGGGTATAGTGAAATAAATCGTCCGTTGACTAAGACAGGGCAGTCAAGTAGGATGTGCTTGAGCGTTTTCTCGGCTCCACCACACTTCTTACATGAGAGGTCTGCTGAATAAAGTTCCATTTTGTGAATCAAACGATTTTCCTTAGGTCTGTCGTATTCATTTAGGGCTTTTGTATTAAGCGTCTAAAGATGGTTTAGTAGCTTCTTAGACTGAATATTGCCTTTCGCTCTCTTCCAAAATGACTGATATTTTTTTGAAATGTGTCAACCTACCGAGTAGAGGGTACTTTTCACTCAGATTCTGGGCCAATGCTGGGGCTGTCAGCACATCATTACCAGTTTATGCTCCCTTTTAGAGTTCATATAAATATCTAGGTGGTTATTTTAACATCCAACTCTAGGGCAGATAGAAAAGTTATTTATCTATTCCATACTTCACTATTAATATAAAATACCAAATAAAATTAGCTTTAATTCATCATTATTTAATTATAATTATAATTAATTATAATGTTATTTTGCTGAAGTTGTCCGTTTCAAGATGGTGGCTGTTCAAACTTTTTAAAGTTAAATATCTAAAAACTAAAGATTTTACAAAAAAAAATTAAGATAAAAGAAATGTAGATAATAAAAACAAATCTATTTTGTATCACTTTTTATCATTGAGTCAAGGGCAACTGAAAAATACAATCATTCTGGCTGAAAGTAAATTTTAGTGATTGCTACATTCGTGGAAAGTGATCATGGAAACTACTTTCAGCTAGAATTATTGCATTCTCTTAGTTAGTTATTCTTAACCCAAAGATAAAAAATGATACGCCACTGCATTTGTCATTAAATTTTCTACAGTTTGTGTATATGAACATTTTTTGTAAATCTTTTTTTATGTTTAACTTTAAAAAGTTTGAACTGCCACCACCTTAAGCTTTTGCACATTTATGTAAACCAATGTGACAAACATGCATGCTGAGTGTCATGAATTTGTCTTAAAACGTTCATGAGATAATATTTTGTTTTAAACGCATACAGACAAACAACTTCTAAACTAAGCAACATAGGACACGTGTTGTACTGAATTATTTGCTAGTTTTGACCTGCTGAATAACACCACAGAGGATATAAATAATACCCAGAGTGTTCGAAGGATAGGAAGATGTGTTTCGGTAATTTCATTAATATGTTAGCTGGCCGCTGCAGAGCGCGACAAGCGATGTTAGCTAGCTAACGTTGCCAAGTCGTGCAGCCAACACCCGGCCCAGTGTCCTTTTTTGTCGCCGTAGTGTTTAGCGTGCGTGCATCAGCTGTCCATCTCCACTCTCTCTCACACACTGTTCAAAGCGGCAACGACGCTAGCCTCTTGGCCACTAAGCTCTGTTCCGACGCTACACCAGCGCTTCAGTAAAGGCAAAACACATTTCCCTATCCTTCGAGTACTCTGGTATTACTTATATCCTCTGTGATAACATGGTATAAAGTTTGGTCGAATGGTTGCGAGACATCCTGAAAATGTTTTGTAAGATTATAACTGCTGCAAGTTTTTCAAATTTGTTGATTATCCAAGTGATTTTTAGAACTGTTGAAATTCTATGGCAATTAATTGTTGTACATAAAATTATTAATTACATTTTGGGACTATAGTTATTTATGGTTTAGGTTGGGATGGTATTATGGTGTTATTAAATCTTGGTACTAGTAAGTACCATTATAGGGATGAGTACTATGATGGTATTGTATCTAAGTTAGTATAATTTTATGGTACTCAGTTGGTTTGTTGATGAGGCTGGGTGCTAATATAGTTATTGATTCAAAACATTTTCCATTGTGTTTGAAATATATTTGACAGTTCAAACACAACTATTTTGCCCCTAACCATTACCGGAACTACCTTTATGTAAAATACAAAACTAAAATGATATACTTAAAATAAATATAAAAAAATATCCTTCCAATGCAATATTTTGTTTGACACGTTAATTAATGTGGCGGATAAAGAAAGAGATTTCTGTTCGAACACCGCAACATGTTTTCAACGTCAATCTTCCGTACCATGGCAAGCATAACTTAATTTCAGTAGTTAACCAACTAACCCTCTCCCGGGCAACATGTGGACAATAATGAACCATACTTGTGCGTTTTATGTGTTACTGAAATGGCTAATTCATGTGTGTTAAGTGTATTTATGAAGATCTCACTACTGAGAGGAATGGGTTTATTTATTTAATTAATTAGTACGTAATTTGTGTGACCGGAAAATAGGGTAACCCGAAATCTCGGTTGTTACAGCTACGGTATGATAACAAGGAGTGAATAGACGTAAATTTTATACCTATTTTTTATATTTGTTTTATAACTCTATCCGGGAGTTACGCAACACAATGCAATTCAAATAAATCCCAGTAAAGGTAGGAAAGCACACAATCAACAAAAATTAAAGCAATTACTGATAAAGAACCGTTAAACATCTTGTAATAAATGAATACACATTTTATGGAAATGTAATACTGTTCGTATGAAGTTGTTGTAGAAATTTCCTTTTCTTATTGATTTCATACGAGCAAACGATTTTACCAAACATTTTATTTTGGATGGTGGCAAGCTTTTCATTGATAGTCAATTTTCTGAGATTGCTCAATCTTTCATGCCCCATCAGAATGAAGAATGATCATTCAGAGGAAGCTGTGGTCAATACAAAGTTATAGAACTGGTTGGCCCCTTCATAGAACTACTACCGAAATGAACATGCCCTAAAATATTCAATCCACGAACTGAAATTACATTAAATATTTAAACTTTATGTCCTTCCATATGAAATTAATTGTTTACAAGAATAAGTTGTTAATATTTCAAATTTTAATTTTGAAAGAATACGCTTAACAAAACTGTATAATTGAAAATTTTAAATAGCCTTAAAAAAAACATATTTTACTTTGTTTCACTAGGCCCTAAATAAAAACAACTCTAAACAAAACTCTCACAAACGTATAGTATACAGTTCCAGCCAGACGGGAAATGTACATATTTCACGGAGATACCTGAATAGCCTCGGAACACTAAACCAGGTTTCCCTTATATCAAACGAAAATATAGAACTTACACTTCAAATCGATATAAAAATAATTTTACAAATATAACGATTTGTAAAAGATATATCGATTGCAAAATGTGCTTTCTCATTGGTTGAAAACAGTCCAATTGCAAGGGTTTACAGAAAACTTCATATCTAAGAAACTATAAGAGTGAAAAATGATAAGAAGATCATGGTATAAAGTTCAAATCTTGACGAACCCAATGGTGTCCTTGTCTTCTTCTCAAAACAAGACTGTCTAACGGTTACGTGCCTTTAAAAAGTGGATAATATTTCGTGGGTGAAATATTCGATACAAATTGTGTTGTCCAAGTAGTCTGCCACATAGACGATTAAACAAAACAAAACTATATTAACCCAAAGGAGGGGGCTGTGTGGGCTGCAGTATGATGGGCTGCCTGGATCCGCCAATGATGTTAATACACTCTGATTGGCACCCCAACAAAGTTGATATAATTTTTTATTATCTGTTTTGTGGTATTATGTTTGTGCCATAATGCTCATGAGCAGATAAAAATAGACATTAAGGAATAAACCGCCAGAGCAAATTTGAAATTTCTTTCAGGTTATATTGACCCCTCCCCCCCTCCAACAAAGCCAAAAACATGTTTTATTTGTGCAGGAACAAATGCCTAAATGTGTACTTATATTTACGCACAATACATTTTTATAAAATTTCTGAATTTCAGAAAGTGCATGCAAACGTTTACTCGATGACTTCAGAAACAATAATATCAGACTTGGTGCTTTCATTGAAGCAAGATCCCACTGGTTCTAGTGATTTTATTGAAGGTATTAAATCTGAGGAGGAAGATTATCCACAGGTAATACTGTCAACAATAACTTTGAAATTTATTTTTGTGTACAATTAATTATTTGATAGAACGTAATAAACTTATGATTTTATTTAGTCCAATATATACATTACAAAATACATATAAGATCTAAAATATAATACATATACATAATATAGTACAAAATGCATATACAAATACCAGTATGTACCGGTATATATATTGTACATAACACCCTGCTCAAATATTAATATGTACCAGTAAAATACTCATAAGTTATATAGGTACTAAATGTTAATATCTTTAGCCTACCGTACTATGATCAAGTTATTTATTTAAAAACCTTTAATATCAACAAATAAATTCTGACTCCTAATTCTAATTGCTAATTTTTATCTTTTATACTAAAGTTCAAGTCTTTAATAATGTGAAGTTGAACTTTTATTGTCACATTTTCACCTTATCTGTAATCAATTTTAATTTTTGCTTATTTTGTTTATGTACTTCAAGAATTTCCACAATACAAATTTCTTTATGAAAATGATCTGACATATTTTCTAGATGTTAAAACACACAACAAGAATCACTGCCATCGCTTTGACTTGCATACATTAGGCTATATTATTTGTTGATAGCTTTAGGATTACATATATTTTATAATATAATAAATACATTGAGTAAAATGTAGGTAATATTTTGATTGATTATGATTTAATTATTTGTGGCTACAAGTTTTATGACATTTTGTTCCAAAAAGTATGACTTAACCCATGCTGCTGCCTTGACTGACAATTAGAAAAGATTGGAAACGAGAGAACATACATTACAACCCTTTAATCAAAAGATGTAAATTCACATCACAGTGCCCTTTTATAATGCCAACCACAATTTTCACTTCTTTACAGCTGGGTCTGTTTTACATCATTTATCAAATTGTATCCTATTCTGATACATGAATTTTAGGCATTGCCTCAAACAGCCAAAACCTACATAAGAGGAGGATAATCCCTATCTGGAAAATTTTGCAAAACCTTATAAGATACAAGGTTTTCTGTCATAATAGATTCTAAAGATCTTGTTAAAATTTTCTTTGTATTGCAAATATAGTTCACCATGTAACATTGATAAATATTGTTTGGAAGTGGATACTTTACTTTTTTGCACTGTACACATGGAACTATTTCAATTCTTTACAATATTTAAGTAGTTTTTATTTTCATTTGAAGCAAGACCGTAGCCAGGAAAACTTTACGGGGGGGGGGGGGGTCTGGTCAGGCCCCGGGTTTTGAATCTAAACCCTTTTAAAACATTCACTGTTAAGGACTCACATGTGAGCTTGACACTGAACACTATGACAAGAAGCCGACACTCAGTGTATTGCACGCCAACCCCTGTATTGGGAGTATTTTCAATACACAATGCATTGCGTGCTTTTCATGCCAACCCCTGTATTGGGAGAATTTTCAATACACAATACATTGCGTGTTTTGTTAGAGCAAAGTATTGTTGTTACACCTTCATTGTTTTCTTATTTAATAGATCAGATCAAGCTCACAAGAGAGTAAGGCTGTAACCTACTATATCCATGTGTATTGTACGTTGTAGTTTAATCAAGTAAATCTAAATATCAGTATGCATGCAATGCACAATAATGATGTAAAATACAGTATGTTGTTGGATCCTCTGTTGTGTTGTCTATTTTATAATTTAATTTGCACATTTTAAACCTAGTATTAATTTTTACTACTAAATTTTGGGATTTCGGGTGGGTTTGGTCCCCTAATCCCCCTGGATAAGGCCTTTATTTGAAGCTGTGTGGAATGTAATTAATAAAATTGAAACAATCCAGTTATGATTACTATAGTATAATTTACTATAATAATTATATAGCCTAATAGTCTGCAATTAATTGTAATATGGTTGCAGGAGCATACAGGAAGTGTTTCAGAACATAATCAATTGATAACAATGGATTTAGTAAAGAAAGTGAAGCAAGAACCATGGTCTTCCAGCTTAAATACCCCCAAAACATCAGAAAAATCCTCTACTCCAAAAGAACTTCAATTCTCGGAAGCAGGCGACACAGAGGTACGGTACTTGATAAATAATATAGATGGTACCATTAAAAAACACAATTATTCTATTGAGGAATTCAATTTCTAGAAAGTTATTTTATTTATTATATTAATAGTGAATACTAATCGAAGCTATTAATAAAATAACTTTAGTAAGGTTTAAAGGTGGCCGACTTAACGAGGTTGTACTGTAGTTGGTAGCTATAATAGTACTTTATTTTTAATACGAATTATAAACCAATAATTAACTACATTTTATGTAGCCTAACTTAAACTTCATTACCGGTAGCCTACCCTTATCCAGTAGAAGTTAATTGAATACAGTACTTTATTTATGTAGAACTATAAATTATGGTAAAAATTCGTGAATTTGGTAAATTTACAATAGCCTATAAAAGTTTATAAAGTGGTTGTTAGGAGGCATAAGACTTATAATATTATAACTTTAGGACTAATCATAACTAAGTTAAAGGACAGATTTACTTTAGGACCAATTATAATCTTTTCTCTAATTTACAATATTAAAATTCCCTTAGTAAACATATTTCGTATCATCATGTACATTAATAATAAAAGGGCTTATGAAAAAACAATAATAATAAAATTCTAAAATGAAAGATAGGCCTAACCTACAAAACCAAAAAATACAGATAAACGGACGAATATGTAAAAATGTTTTAGATTTAGTAGTCCAGCATCTATAGGGGGTTGAGTATGCTCTGAAAGTGTAACGCATTTTGACTTTTGATTGTTGTTGGGGGCACTTTGGAGATGACCAAAACCGATGTTGTCGCCCTCTCAGCAGGTGCACAACTTGGGGGGGAGGGGGGAAGTAGCGCGGGGGCGCGTTCTATAAAAGCGCTCAAATCTCGTGAACGAGACGTGATAGAAACATGCTCTAAACGGCATTTTATTACACACATTATGTTCTTCAAAAAATGTCATTAGCAAAAATCCCGTACTTCAAAGGAAATCGAGAAATGTACGTATATCTTTAAAAGTAGCAATTTTTTTTATAATTGCACTAACTTATGACGATTTCATTACTATTAAATTATATTAAACTATTAATCAATATATGTTGATGTTATTTCATCTTTCATCACTCATCAAAAAGTATTTATTTCAAATTATTCTATACAAGCGAGGTTTCCGAGGTAGTTGAAATGATTACTGCGATGCCGGAAATGAAACCTACTAGCCAGCGACAAGTACAGATAAGACTTGAAAAACTATTCCAGATTCATGCAAACCAGTCAATAGTTCACTTTATAGTATGGCATCTGTGACATTTTTACAAATACTGTAGTTTTATTCTGCTTATTAAAATTCGAGCAACAAAACTCTTAACCTTTTTGTAATACTTTTTCGTTTTTCTTAAAGGAATAATGAATCTACATGGCTTTTGATTTGAATGTCTCTAAAAAGAAAAAAGACTTTGACATAGCACTATGTTTGTTTTGCCAAGATAAAAATGACAGTCCTTTTTTGTTGCTAATCCGAAAGAAACTTCAGTAACAAACAATAAAGCATCTAGAGTGCGTAGGCAGGACAGCACTAAAGTTATCCTAGATAATTAAGAAATCGCAAAATCATGTAAATGGCACAGGAACTGTTATGCGTCTTAAGTTAGTGAACAATATGTAGTTAGATGTGAAAGGCTTTTGATGAGGAATTTATTGATAAACCTGCCGAAAATTTTGATAACGCATCCACATCTTCGGCATCTACTTTGATAACCCGCAGTAGTGTGACTTAAAAAAATGTATTTTTTGTTAAAATAATAAAAAAAATGGAGTAAAGACAACTTTTTGATTTTGTGAACCAGAACCAGCCAAAACATTACTAAGGCAATGTAAAAGAAAGACAATATTGTGTGTTCGTAAGGCTAAGCACTTGTGCCGATGAAAAAGACGTTTTCGCGGCAGACGTTTTGTACCACAGACTTTGTTTAATAGAATATTTTCGTGGTAAAGATGAACAGCCTAATGAAGAATGGTATTACGACTCATTATTTAATGATGCTTTTCAACTGTTAGTATTAGAAATAAACTATGAACTGATAAGCAAGGGTTTCTAGGTGTCATATTTGACTCACAGGTTGCGTCAGCTTTTTCAAGATGACAGCTCAGTCATAGACAAAAGGGTTACAAAAAGGTTGTTGATAAAGCATTATGGCGAAACTTTGTTATTTTCACAACCCTGTGATAAATCCAAATCATCTCTTGTGTTTAATAGCAATATGAAACAACAACAGCTAGTACAAAAAAATCCGAAGTATCTCAGAAACAGCCATTACAGTAGAATCACTTAGGGAAGAGTTAAAAAACAAATCTTTCGAACTGGATAAGTTTTTGAGTAATGAATCAGCGATTTCCGATTCTTTTGACAATTTCAAGTTTTCTCCTTCATGGGATTCTTTATTTAGGCAAGTAGTTTTCAAAGATAAAAAAATTACTGATGATATCAGAAGAAAATGCATATCAATTTATATGGATTTACATAATTTAGTAAGTGATGGTAACCTCACCCCGAAACATGTAGCTTTGGCATAAAGCATCCATCACTATGCCACATCTAAATTTCTCATAACATTACTAAACAAATTAGGACATTCAATAAGTTATAGCACCCTCACTAGACTTGACAACGAGGTTTTGACTCATACAGTTGAAAGTAGCGGTGACAGTATACCTATCCCATCGAACATAGTTCCGAATTCAGGTTTATTTATTCACGGGGCTATTGATAATTACCACTTCAATGAGGAAATTTACGACGGGAAAGAGATAACGCACGTAACAGCAATGGTGTATCAACCTGCAGGTGAACATGATCAACTATTCAATGATAACAGATAAAATTTGTGGTATTTTGCAGCTTTTAAAAGTTATTGAGAAGAAAAGGAGAAACTTGCAATGAAAGTCGCTACATCCAAATAACAACACACTCTTCTGTCGTCAATGATATAAGCAAACTGTCTTGCACAACAGACAGTTACAAATTACATCTGTTACTGTGTAGTGCCCAACTGTACTATTGGGAAAAGTCCCTAAGTGCTGAAATCTAACCTTTAGATTTATTAAAGTACAGATTTTTCCAAGATAGTTCTGGAAACTTAAACCCTCTTTTTATGGAAATGCCCCTTACTCTTACTACGTTACTTAAACCATGCAACTCCAAAAACTGCTCCAAGGCAACTTGTGGCTGTTTTTCCAACAACTATTCCTGCTGCTCCTACTACAAATGCTATGACAATTGTAAAAACCCGAAAACAACGCTATCACACATAGAAGATGAAAATGAAATCGAAGAGAATGGCTTATAATATCTGAAAAACATTGTTTAATTGACTCCCTATCTTAATCAAACATCTCATAAAAGTTTATTTAAATTTTAAACACAATATAGTTATTTTTGTTCATTTCAATTAAGTGTATATAGTAGGCTATGTGAAAGTTTCAAAGACAATCAATTGATAAAGTTAAGGCTGAAGAATTCATTCTCACAAGAGGAAATTCCATTTATAAAATAACAAGTAAGAAATAAAATACAATAATACCTTTTTATATGTATACATACCTATGTAGTTTTTTTCAGGTATAATATGGCACGTTGTTATCGTTTAAACAGCAAAGGACCCGTTATTTTGAGATTGTAAAGTACATATTAAAAAAGAAAATGTTAAACTACTTAATTTATGTCACGGGTACATGGGTTTTGCTTGTAACATTTTTCGAAGAACATAATGTGTGTAATACAATGTCGTTTAGAGCATGTTTCTATCATGTCTACTTCACGAGATATGAACACTTTTATAGAACGCCCCCCCGCGCTATTTCCCCCGCGCAGTGCCCCACTACCCCGGAAACCTCGCGTATACAGAATATTTTGAAATAAATACTATTTGATGAGTGATGAAATAACATGAAAATATATTGATTAATAGTATAACATAATTTAATAGTAGTCTAATGAAATCGTCATAAGTTATTGCCATTATAAATAAAATATGGTACTTTTAAAGATATACATACATTTCTCGATTTCCTTTGCAGATACGGGATTTTTTCTAATGTCTTTTTTGAAGAACATAATGTGTTTATTAAAATGCCGTTTAGAACATGTTTCTATCACGTCTCGTTCACGAAATTTGAGCGCTTTTATAGAACGCGCCCCGCGCTACTTCTCCCCCTCCCCCCAAGTTGTGCACCTGCTGAGAGGGCGACAACATCGGTTTTGGTCATCTCCAAGGTGCCCCCAACAACAATCAAAAGTCAAAATGCGTTACACTTTCAGTGCATACTCAACCCCTTATAGATGCCGGACTATAGTAGCTAATAACCTCATTTGAGGTATTTGTGTTTAGTTATTTTGTGAAATTACCAGCTTAAAATAACTTAATTTGGTTGAAATCCCGTTTGCAATATTCAATTAGGCCTGTGAGAGGATAATAATTCCTATAAAATTATTAGGGATATTAACAATATAGTTAAGTCAAAGTTTAAATAAATCTTTGCAGATAGCAGCACAATACGGAACAGTATTACGAACAGATAAGAAACTGCAATATTCAATTAAGCATGTAGGTAGCAGCACCTCCCGGGATAATAATTCCAATTATTAGAAACATTAAACCCAAAGTTTAATAAAATCTTTGCAGATAGCAGCACATTACGGTACAGATCTGAGAAACAACTAACTGCCACTGCGTACCGAATTACTACAGTGACTAGATATAGATATCTAGTCACTGTACGAATTACTACAGTGACTAGATAGAGACAGTGTGGCCAACGAGCGCTGGCCGCCATATTGTTTCCAACTTAACACGGGTTTATATTAGCGTAGGGACGATTTTTCGCATTTAACTCCAATTTACGCTTCAAAATTGTACTTATGCAATTGGATTAATACATTGTCACAAAAATTGTCAAGTATAAACCATTTTTTTCGATATATTTTCCTCACTATATGAATGGATACAGAGAATACCGGCTGGCACTTTTTTACTACTCGTGCACATTAAACAAATATTTTTTTTCCAAAAATACATTTTTTGGAAAAAAATATTAAATTTCGGCAAAATTCAAAAGTTTACGTATTTAAAAAAATGTATTAATACTTCAAAATGCAAAATTAGGGTTTCTAAACTATATTATAAAGGATATATATATGCTACCCAAAAATAACTTCAAGTGTAATTTTGTGCGTTGTTTTATACATATTTATTTTGTATTCTAAAAACTAGTAGGCCTATTAGTTTTTCTACGTGTAAAAAAGTTCATAAAAACACAAAATATGTTTCCGACAAGGCATAAAATAAAGCCTAATATATTCTAAATAGGCCTACACAAAAATATAGTAAACACATTATTTAGTAAGTAGGCTACCGTATTGAAAAGAAAAAATATGGCGAGTAGGCGTATTGTAAATTTTACCTTAAAAGGTTAAAACAAACAAAATATGTTCCAAAAAGGCATACAACGAAGCCTAATTTATTATAAACAAAAATAATATTATAGGACTACCACATTATTTTGTAAGTTGGCTATTACAGAAAGAATTAGGTAGGCCTAGTTATAGTTTTCACACACTCAGGCAATTAATAATAGCCTACAGTGTCAAGAGATAAACGTAGACTATAATTTAATAAACCATGTACCAAATAAATCTGAAGAATCTCCTGAGTACTATGATATATAATATAACTTAATTATTGCTAAAAGAGTACTCCAGATAGGCTACTCTTTGCCATAAAGAAGGTTAATGGGAGGAGTGAAGATAATAAATACAATCATATACAATGAAAAATAATTGCGTACAAACTTTATTTTAGGTTTACATCACTATTTATATTTTGTCTCCTTAATACTTGTACTTAATACTGTCAAAACCACTAAAAGGGCCAGTTATCTATAGACTGTAATTTCAGTTTTCACTAAGTTAACACTAAATTACAACTGAACTATTTAATAAACTTAATAATTAAATCATAAACTAAGAAAAACCATACAAAAAAGCAAGAAAAACAATGAAATAACAGCAGTAATATCACGAAAAGAACTAATTCCTATTTAAATAACATTACAGTAAGCAGAAAAATGGAAACAATATGGCGCAGCCAATAGAAAACAAGACGTCCGTTGACCACACTGTCTCTATCTAGTCATTGTACGAATTACGGACGTGCAGCGCTTTCTAGTAGTTAAAGTGTCAACTACAAACAAATATTTTTTTCTATTTTGGTAGAACAATTGTCAAAATAAATTAGCAAAAATACTTACCTAATATTCCTCAGTGAGGCAGCACCTTTTTTGTCCCGCCTCACTGAGAAAAATTTCAGAGCTCCGAATGACTGTTGTATCCGTAAAAGTAAAACTTAACTATTTATAATTATTTTTGCTACTGGTTGGAAAGTTCTGCTACCAGCTTTGAAATTGTGAACTATTATTTACTCCTACAGTTATTATAGCGCTTTTTAGTAGTTAAAGTAACAACTACGATCAAATGATTTAAATATATGGCAGAACCATTGTCAAAATAGATCAGCAAAAACAGTAACCTACTTTTCCTTAGTGAGACAGCACTTCTTTTGTCCCGCCTCACTCTTGTATCCGTAAGGTGCTGCTTCCTGGTAGATAAATTTAAAATTATTTATATTTATTTTGTTACAGGCCGGAAAGACCTGCTACCAACTTTAAAATTGTGAACTATTATTTATTCTATTAGATGTTTTGGTAGATTACTTTATTATAATAAATACATTACTTTTTGTAAATTATTGTCCCCTGAGGTGCTCCCACCTGTGATTTATTTTCATAATAATATATTACTTCGGTTCGGAATTAAATAGAATGCCGAAGTATTGAAATCATGAGACAATTTTGTGTGTCAGTTTTTCTGTAAACGATATAAGCACTCACAGACGTCGTAGAAAACTTCTGGTGGTAGCAAAATCTTCGTAATTTTATTGCGGAGAGTTGAAAAGTTTTTGAACTTTCTAATGTGAGTCGTAGCGCGTCAGGGTCACGTTTTTGGGTCAAAATTTAGAAAATATTTTGTCAAAATTATGAAAATACAGAGTAGAGTACTATCGTTTTATATGTTCTTGGTTACGGGAAAACCGATTTTGACAGTTAAAAAGTCGTAGCGCGTCGGAGTCTCGTTTTTGGGTCAACATGTTGAAAATATTGGATCACGTTTTTGGATCAAACGTTTGAAAATTCAGTGTGTGGTATCGTTTTATATGTTTTTGGTTACGGGAAAACCGATTTTGACAGTTAAAAAGTCGTAGCACGACGGGATCACGTTTTTGGATCAACATTTTGAAAATTCAGTGTGCGGTATCGTTTTATATGATTTTTGGTGGGTACGAACAAACGATTTTGACAGCTAAAAAGTCGTAGCGCGTCGGGGTCATGTTTTTGGGTCAACATTTTTAAAATAGTGGATCACGTTTTTGGATCAAACTTTTTAAAATATTGGATCACGTTTTTGGATCAAACTTTTGAAAATTCAGTGTGTGGTATCGTTTTATATGTTTTTGGTTACGGGAAAACCGATTTTGACAGTTAAAAAGTCGTAGCACGACGGGATCACGTTTTTGGATCAAAATTTTGAAAATTCAGTGTGCGGTATCGTTTTATATGATTTTGGGTACGAATAAACGATTTTGACAGCTAAAAAGTCGTAGCGCGTCGGGGTCATGTTTTTGGGTCAACATTTTTAAAATATTGGATCACGTTTTTGGATCAAACTTTTGAAAATTCAGTGTGGGGTATCGTTTTATATGTTTTTGGTTACGGGAAATCCGATTTTGACAGTTAAAAAGTCGTAGCACGACGGGATCACGTTTTTGGATCAAACTTTTGAAAATTCAGTGTGCGGTATCGTTTTATATGATTTTGGGTACGAAAAAAACGATTTTGACAGTTAAAAAGTCGTAGCACGACGGAATCACGTTTTTGGATCAAACTTTTGAAAATTTAGTGTGTGGTATCGTTTTATATGTTTTTGGTTACGGGAAACCCGATTTTGACAGTTAAAAAGTCGTTGCGCGTCGGGATCAGTTTTTGGATCTAAATTTGGAAAATTCAATGTATGGTATCGTTTTATATGTTTTTGGGTACGGGAAAACCGATTTTGACAGTTTAAAAGCCGTAGCGCGTCGGGGTCTGGTTTTTGGGTTTAAACAATAATTCACCCACTTATTTTTGTAACTAAATGTATCAAATAAAATGTAATTTTTTACTTTAATATTTTTTTCAATTCGTGTTTTCTGTCCGGACGAGCCGAAGACTCGAAAAAGTGTTTTCACTAATTCCTATTAATTTAAGGGTCTGTAAGAAATATTTAATTTCTTAAGGCAAATTGAATTTTATTATTTAACCATAAATAGAAGTAACAGTACTATTAATTGTTATTTCCTTTTAAAATATAGGTTAGTTTGCAGTCTAAGAGCATCTAGTAACCTCAAATAACAGAATAAAACAGTTTGACTTTTCTAACTAATCTTAAAAGACGTTTGTAAAAAAAGTAAAATAAAACCAAAGAAATCTAAATTAAAATGTTACAAAAATTAAGTTGTAAAAACCCCTTAAACCAATTTAGAGCTATTTTGTATAAAATAACACTAATTAATTCTGCAGTTGTTTAAACTGAATTTAAATACACAACTAAAAGGTGCGGCAATTGGGATCAAGCCTACAGGAGGCAAACTCTTAAACCCGGCCCTGGGTTGGCTGTATTACTGCTGTAATAGTAACTAAATGCACCCTATTAATTAATGCTGAGTGATACACTCCTGGCATGTTGAAGCCACAATGACCAACCAAGCATGTTTAATGACCTCAGATTGGAACAAAAGTTCCACAAATGTGTTTTACTGTTCTGATGTTAAATGACTGTAATTGAATAAAAGTGTAAAAAGAGTTTTAATATATTAAAGCATATCACTATAAATATGCTATTTCATAAATAGCATGAATAGCTGAATAAGATTTGATTACTATTTTCAATTTTAGTACTTTTTTTTAGGAGGGTAAAAAATGGTAAAATCTTTATGACATTGTACGGGGACTGAAGGTGGTGGGCGGCCTCCAAACCCCGTATAAACCATTAACCCTCCATCCTCTTTTTCTCCTCTGCAGGACCTTCTTGCGACATAACTTCACAGAGGGGAAATGTACTACCCTAAGGGGGTCATCCACCACCCCATCGACTGATTAGTCAAACACCTTGCCTAGAAATCTATGGCCTCTATGTTCTTAATTGCACTTCTCTTCTCCGTATTACTCCTTGGATAAATAATTCAATTGCCCTCAAATTTTCTTCATCCTCCATCATAGCGTCCACCATGTTAGCTGGAGAGAATATCGATCGAAGCTGAGTTACTAAAATTTCCATCTTCTGATTCCAACCGCTGCAGTAAAAGAGGGTCTACCGGAATACTACCCCCCGGAAAACTACCCCCCCCCCAAGCAGGTTCCTACATCATTTTGACGTCAGAGATCGGGGGGGGGGG
>JAGFPH010003478.1:71699-82663 GCA_018207615.1 Philaenus spumarius
GGTTTTCCGGGGGGTAGTATTCCGCATCCCCGTAAAAGATAGCATGTTCTGCTGTGTCATCCTCAACCCCAAAATCCAGACAGAGGGAATCTTCTGCTCTATGGAAACGATGGAGGTACACCCAAATGCAACCGTGACCCGTCAACGCCTGTGTCAGGTAGAAGGTTTTATCTCTCTATTTACCCATTTCTCTATTTTAGGGATCATCCTATGTGTCCATCGACCAGACGTCTCTTTGTCCCAACTCTCTTGCCACCCCATGATAAATCTAGCTCTTGCCTCCCTTTTAAACTGAGACAATGTACCCTTTCCGCCCTTTCCCGCGGTAAATATCTCCTTCCGTTCAAAGGCCTGTAAGTCTATCGGAGGTATTCCGGCCAAAACCAGCACCGCACTCGCAGAAACTGTTCTGTACGCAGTGGTCACTCTCAGTGCAATTGATCGTTGCACGGATAGCAGCTTGCTGCAGTGAGTCTTTTTTGACAGGGCATCAACCCATGCAGGTACTGCGTAAAGCAGTATAGACTGAACCTACGATAGCATACAGCCTCTTTTTCTCCTCTTTAGGACCTCCAACATTGGGCTTCAGGAGTGACAGTCTTCCGGCTACTTCTTCTGCCTGCAAACATACCTTCTTCACATGGGGTCCGAAGGAGAGGCTCCTACCCACCTCTACACCGACGTATGTTAACTGCTTCTTCCATTCAATGCGCAGTCCGTCGACAACAAGCCATGGCGTCCTGTACGATCTTCTTCTCGTAACGAGAATTGCTTCTGTCTTGTTCATAGCCAACTCCAATCCTTTAGCCATTTGTCAATTCTTGATTAGGGCAATGCTCTCTTCCATCCTGACTCCTAGAACGTGCTCCTCAGTAGCTTCCGCGACAATAAAACATCATCGGCAAATCCTATGATGTTACCTCCCTCTGGCAATGTGCTCCTCAGGAGTGGATTCTAAAAGAAGGGCCCCAATCGTGAATCAATTATAGTGATTAATTGGTTTTATTATTTGTAATTATTATTTGAATATGTTTATCATCAATTCATATATACTAATCACCTAAAAATAATTAGTTTTGAAAATTATTTATATACCTTGAATAGTTCCGTCAATATACGTTTAGTGCACATCTTCTAAAGCAGAATGAGGGAATTACCACTTTTGTTTCAGTTATTTTTAACCAAATGTATTGACAACTCACATGAAAAGCTTTTCTAAAAAATTACACGTTTTATACTTTTACTTTCTCACTATACTATAGTATAGAGAAAGTATAGTGATCGCATAAAACATCGATGTTGAGATTTTTGTGGAAATATCCGTTTTGGGAGCCCCTGAGTCCAAAAAAGTGGTTTTTACAAAATTTCTGTCTGTATACAAAGCTAGAGCGAAAACTCTTTGATCGATTTCAAACAAATTTGCACCAGACATGTCAAGTAGGCCTGTATAGATGCACGAAAAACGGTTTTGAAAAATTTTGACAACCCCCTTTTTGGCAAAAAAACCCCCAAAAAAATCAGTTATTATTTTTTTTATAAAAAAAACGGCTCTAACGATTTTGATAAAATTTGGCTTATTTGTAGCCCTTAATGTACCCTACCATATGCAAAAAACCGCATATTTAAAAAATTCTCGTTTAATTCATAATAACAATAATAACTGATTTTTGGGGGTTTTTTGGCCAAAAAGAGGGTTGTGTTTCAAACATTTTCAAAACCTTTTTTCGTGCATCTATTCAGGCCCAGTAGGCATGTTCGGTTCAAATTTGTTCAAAATCGATAGAATATTTTTCACTTTAGGTAATAATAATAATAATAATATTTATTTTTTACTCTCTTACTTTAATTTACTATCCCATCTCCTACTTTAATACAATTATGAAGTCACGGTTGGGGTTACATATGGATGCACTGAGTATTAATAATATTCTCAATATGCGGGTTGGCGTGCAATGCACTGTACGTCGGCCACTTCTCATAGTGTTCAGTGTCAAACCACAATGTGCGACTTAGCAGTGAACGTGTTAATAATTTAAATATGTTTGTGAGAAAGTATTTGCCAGTTTCTGGTACCGTTTACTTTTTTCCTTTTCAAGCCGATTAAATAATACACAAATGTCCCAAGTACCACACTACAAAAATTAAGCAAGAAAAAGTTTTAATTTGTTGGATTAAGTTATATTTCTTGAAAATAAATTTTGGTTTTTTAGTTTTGAGATCTAAAGACACAATATGATAAATAAGCAGGGACGTCGTTAAGGGGGGGGGGGGGGGGGAGTGGGTCAGCTACCCCGGGCGCCGTTTCAAAGCGCTCATACAATTTTGTTTGATTGCCTTCCGGGAGTAAAGCTCACTACGCGCTGGCGTCAGACAATTTTGAGAGTGTTTCTATTCTTATTTACCAAACGTTCATGACGAAGTCTATATAGTCTTTATAAAAACGAGTCCATAGAATAAACTTAAAACACAAAATCTCACAACTAGTACGTTTATTAACTCAAACACAATTCAACGACAAAGTCGCCATCTTCAGTGATGCACGAGCAATCAGTTATAGTTTGACTAGTGTAGCTCGTGCATCACTGAAGATGGCAACTTTGTCGTTGAAACGCGTTTGAGTTAATAAAATAAACATATTAGTTGTGAGATTTTGTGTTCTAAGTTTATTTTATCAAGTATAACTTTTCACAAGTCAAGCTCAATATTTATTTATGAGTCCATAGAATGAGTTCAATCCGGTACGGTAGGGGGCGCCCAATGTTAGCTTGCCCTTGGTGCCTATACTCCTAGAGACGGCCCTGTAAAATAAGTACCGGTACCGTAATACAAAGAAAATTATATGATTTAATAAATCTACACTTCTCATCGTAAGTAAAACATTGTATAGTGATTAATAAATAAATAACTTATGTGCGTAATGGTTAATAAAGATGTTGTCCCTAATGGTTTATAAACATGTTGTCCCTAATGGTTTATAAACATGTTGTCCTGTAAGAAAGGTGCTAAACTCGAAAAAATGATTCTGTTCATTAACATAAAGAAAGAAATCAAGGACACATTTTTTTTGGCAATACTTAGTTTATCTTGATAAAAAAAATAATTTTCTAAAGATGTCAGCTTTTTTTGTGACATTCTATACAATTATATTACACTCTAACTAAAAGAGTAAATTTTATATATTTCAATGATTTATTCTAGAGTAATTGTAATGCATTTTAAATAAAATCATGTGTACAAAAGAGGCAGAAAAAGGCTGTATGATTTGTGTGCACAAAATAACCTATAATATATTATTCCAATTTTGAATTATTGGACTTTAAATCTTAAAAAATACCTTTTAATCATTAACTTTAAGTAATTATTTGTACTAACTTAAAGTCATTAAAAATGTAACTACAAAATACATCCCAACTATTGCCCGACATCCTTGTTTGCAACTTAAATTTTGTACTTTTAAAAAATTCTAGTGCACGTTATGTTACAAAGAGTTGAAGTTATTATACAAATTATATCTGCTAGGATCCATGAAATAAGTTTGAGTACAATTTTGAAATAGGTATCGATAATGGAGGAATTCCGAAACACGTCGACAAACTTTAGTGAAAGTGTTACGTTAGGATTGGCAGAAAATTGTACTCAAACTTATATTATACAAAGAGTTATACACAAAACCAATTTTTGTTTTTTATAACAATATAACTAGTGCCGCTTACAAAAATCACTGGAATAAATAATTGTAACAGGCTATGATATACTTGGGTACCGTACTTTAAGTGTTAATATTACATTAAAAATATATATATATAATTTTCACCATTTAGGCTTTCAGTAGCTAACAAGCTATTAACATTATAAGTCGAAAACTTAATTTTATTGAAAAGTCACCAACCACTCAATAGTACACATAACTAACCATTATGGATTAATCAATTATAGGTTATTTAAACCTATTACCAGAATGTATGGCTAGCCACAACAACTGCACTTCTTATAAAATCTATACTCACTTTCACAACTGAGGCTAAGAGGTAAGGCTACGTGGGATTTTTTAATAGATGTAACCTTATAGAACTAAGCGGAATGTTGGTATTTTGTCTCAGTTTTGTAAAAGGAGTTTGTCATTCCTATCTTATAAGTTGTGTTCTCTAGAGGTTCGCTGTTGATAAAGGGGCTACAATCACTAAATATTATTTTGGAAAATAACTGAAAATATGAAATGAAATTTTGGGAGATAGAAACCATGAACCACAATAAAAGTCTCAAATTTGTACCGTACACATTAGCTATATAACTAATACAATACGGTAACTATATTGATAAATTACAGATTAATTTTTTTTTAAATATAACATCCAAGTAACCAATTATATAATGCTCATACTAACCCTTTCCCAATTTTGATAAACTTTCCTTTCACAAAAGTCTCTATCCTTCATATCAATCATGCACTGTGACAAGGTTGCTACCTTTCTATTTAGTTCATTTATCGTTAAATTCTTACATAAATTAACACAATAAATACTGTGTTTTAATACAGTATAATAAAAGACATGGAAATAATTTGGAAAATTAAATTTCCTTTGGTTCCTTCAATCTAATTTATATGTTAATGATTTTGTGTTGCAGAATAACAATGAAGAATCCAGCAGTGGTGAGTTTAAATTTTGTTCCTTTTAATATTATTTTAACTATAGTCAATATACGATTTATACCTTTAAGGTCAGCAAAGGAAGAAGGTTCTGTTGAAATTTTTGAAAAACACAGATCAATATGGAACGGTTGTTGAGAAGGACAGAGATTGTGTAAACTTCTAATGTAAGTACTTGCCCAGAAATTTCTTGGTCCTCAATTCTGGAAGAAGAACATATATACGAAGAACAAGTTCAAAATATGTTGTTGTTGTGGACATTTGGTTGGTCAAATTCTATTTGTACTCAGTGGGCGTAGATGCTGTTTGAGGCCAAAGACTACCTGTGCTGGCAAAAGTAAGATTAGACTTTTGGCATATTTATAAAATGAAAAGGTGTTATTCTGGTTGACGTACAAACTTTTAGAACTTTTAGAACTTCTTAGAACCCAGTAAATGAAGCAATGAAGGTACTTTTATAGAGGAAAGACTCCATTTGTCTGTACAGTCAGGAGAAGAGATCAGAAAAACTTCAAACTCTGCAGGTGGAGGAAATGCGAAGTCAGTAATTTAAGGCAGAAAGCAGTAAAGATTAGCGCAATGGTTCTTGCAAAACTAAAAAAAATACAAAATAAAAATAAAAGAACCAAAGAAATAAAAGAAATTTGAAGTGAGTCTTGAGAATAATTAAACAAAAACAAGTTTTCTCACCTTATAAAAAACCTTTACAGGCGTGGCTGCATATGATGAGTGGGTAATAGCCAATGAAAAGTCAGTATTGTTCATTTTTAAACATTTCACAAGTAGACCACTGACTTAAGACATCCAACATCGGATAAATTCGCATGTTTCTGATTTTTTGGTATGTTATTAGGGTACCTACCAGTAGTGTAAAACCAAGTTTGCAGCTTCGAAAGACTTGTGCTAACTTCGTGGGGCTCGAAAAACCTCGAAATTTTCCCACTGATTTCAGTTTTTGGTCCGAAACTCCTAAAAGGGTGCTTCCTACGGAAAAAGTCACTCTTTCCTTTTTTGAAGCTGTGAAAATTTCCTACAATTTGAGCCCTACCCCAATTCTTTAGGTCCAATAAATTCCAAAATACAGGACCTCAAAAATTGTAGTTTTTTTTCAAAAAGTGCAAAATTTCAGTTTTTGTCGTCTGTCGGGATAAATATTGTCTGTAATACTCATTCTACGAGAAAATTTATTAGATATGAAGTTGTAGAGAAAACATTTAGCTTTCGTTTAAGCCCAGAACGAAGCCTGTAGGCCAAACAGGTATCTCGTTATCTTAGAAAAACAAAAATGGGTTAAATCGGGGGAGGGAGAGATCGGAGCATGAGTGAATACATTTAATTGCCATGGTTATTCATAGTTATTACACATATTATTAGTAAAAAAAAAAGTATGTACGTACTCATCCAATATATAAATAAACTAACGTAATAATAATAATAAATAACTAATTAAAACAAACTAAAATAAATGACGTTGGCCTTACCTATCTTTGACGCGTCGTTGAACTTCATCTTGATCAAAACCGGAATCTTTTGGAAGGCCCAGGTACGTCCTCGTGTAGTGCTGATTCTTGGGATGAGAAGGTGATAGGTAGGCCTATGGGGCTGTCTAGGTCTTCCTCGTCGTCAGTGTCGTCGATTTCAACGGGGATGACGTTCATACAAGTCTTGCCTCGACAAAACTTGCCCAAAGCAGAGCACTTCAGGCCTTCTTGTTGGCACGAACACGTTCTTCCCGCGCATCCCTTGCGGCATTTACAAGACAGGAATTTAAGGAGAGTTTGTGGGGCAGGGTCTGCAGTGTTTGATAAGGGAAAAAGCCCGTGTTTGCTCCTACTCCAGCCCCAGTTGGATGGGTCCCTATCTACCCCCAACCACTTTTGCACCTGGTGGTACGTGCGATAGCTGTGTTGAGCAGCTGCTTCTTTGGTTGGGGGCAAACGAGCCAGATGGACCTTTGCGTTGGCAGCACTTCTTACGAATAAATCATATCTGAGGGTGTGGAGGTCATCTTCGGAATTTCCTCCATAAAGGGCCACTAGGCACTTTCTCCCAGCTGACTCTATTTCTTCGTGGGTGGCATCAGGCTGCAGGAATTTCTTGGCCTCTTCCACAAGATGTTTATTTTTCTGGAATACAACTATCATTTTTATTTTGCCTTGCCAGAAAAGGGCAGAGGTGGTGTCACAGCCGGTAAATGCGTGGAGGAACATTTCAAATCCAGGGCAGAATGGCAAGTCACCTCGATTGAAACTCGCAGATGTGAACTGTTGACAACCAGCCTCACCCCTGCAACTTTTCTGGAAGAACACGCTGTCAATGTTTGAGCCCAATCCATTTAAGAGAATGGATCAACATCTTCTCCAATGATGACGACCATTTCATATGATGTTCTCTTATCCAGAGCTGTCTGCACAATTAAGCAGTAAGCATCCTCTGCTGCTTGTTTGGTGGTAATCCCCTGGTTTACCCTGGTTTACCCTGAGGAACTCGATCAGGTGTCACTTGTTTTTTCGTTGGAGAGGAGTTTCTCTTAAGGCACTTTGATGAATGTAGACTCCTCGAAAATGATATCGCAACAAGAAGAGGATACATATCGACGCAATCTTTCAGCAGCTTTGGTGCTGTGTCTAGCCATATCCTCTGGATACCCATCGAAAACAACTGCCACATTCCTTCCACAGTGGTTAAATGTGTAGCTAATGTAGTTTGCTACAATTGAACTGATTGAGTCATCGCGGTGCCACACGACTTTGTGAAGCAAGTAGCCTCCGGTGGTAGGATACTGGGTGGTGTCAAATATTTGAGAGCGAATGTCTTGCAGGACTATCTGTGCTGCAGCCTTCACCTCTCTCAGTCGCTCTTCTGCAGGGTTTTTCTTTCTTTCTTCGTACCAATTATTGTAAAGAATTGTTTGCTGGTCAACAAAAGTTAGGATTGTGCTGCGGCCTTGACCAATCTTAGAAAACATGGTCTTTTCACCATATCGCCTTTTCAGGTGAAGTTCAACACTTTTGCGATCAGGCTTGTAATCACCGGTGAAGTGATCTGTGATGAGATCACTCATTGAAAACTGACATTCCTCTCGATTTTCGGCCAAATATTCGTAGATGCGCTCCATACCCTCAGCAAGGTGAGTTGTTTCAGGACGCCCTCTCTTATCTCCACCTGAACGCCGCTTGTTGTTATACAACTTCTCGTAGCACTTTAGGTGGTATCTGCCTTCCGCAGCAACCAGATCACTTATACATGAAAGACGCTGTATAATCTTTTGTCCCCATTCACCCGCATTTGCAGCTATTTCTAAAATCGAATCCTTGAAACTCAGTGTCTCTACTTGGCGCACAACATTCCGCCGTGAAAGGGACAATTTCTGCTGGGCCTTGAAAAACTCCTCAGTGATTTTTTCAGCACAGAGAAAGCCAATATCCCCGATTAAATGATGTCTGGAGCCTGAGGAGCCTCGATCCCTCCGTGAACTCGAAGCTGTAGGAACTGTATCCCCCCCACAATGGACAGATGCTGCAATATTACTTTTAACGGTGTATCTCTTTCTACATGCGTCATGTACGGTAACTTCATTCAAAGTACTCAAAAAAACTTTGTTCTCGACAAGCCCACGTTTATCACTCACTTCAATAAGCGTCTGGATACCGCGTTTTTTTACAACTACCACTGTCCCTGCACTGAGTGTTTCGCGACACATGAAACAGTTACTCGGCGGAGCCGACATTTCGGCGAACACACTTCGAACAATTTGACGAGAAATACGAATGTTTCATAATACGTTCACATTTTTTGTAAAGAGTACAGTACCGAACACGACCAACAAGAAAACTAAACTGAGAAGATAACGATAAGGGCGACCCGAAGAGGTAGGGGAAGAGGGACATCTGCCGAACCCTTAACCTGGCTCAGGCAGGCGTTATCTTTTCACACAAAAGGGGGTAAAACAATCCGTTTCGCCTTCGTCAAACATCCCATTTTCACAGGTTTTAGTACCTTAACCATACCAAAGATAGGCAAGGCCAACGTTATTTTATTTTAGTTAGTTATTAATTATTGTTATTCAATGACGCGTCAAAGATAGGTAAGGCCAACGTCATTTTTTTAGTTTGTTTTAGTTAATTTAATTATTATTATTATTATTACGTTAGTTTATGTACATACGTTTTTTTTCCTAATAATATGTGTAATAACTATGAATAACCATGGCAATTAAATGTTGTATTCACTCATGCTCCGATCTCTCCCACCCCCGATTTAACCCATTTTTGTTTTTCTAAGATAACGGATACCTGTTTGGCCTATAGGCTTCGTTCTGGGCTTAAACGAAAGCTAAATATTTTCTCTACAACTTCATATCTAATAAATTTTCTCGTAGAATGAGTATTACAGACAATATTTATCCCGACAGATGACAAAAACTGAAATTTTGCACTTTTTGAAAAAAAAACTACAATTTTTGAGGTCCTGTATTTTGGGATTTATTGGACCTAAAGAATTGAGGTTGGGCTCAAATTGGAGGAAATTTTCACAGCTTCAAAAAAGGAAAGAGTGACTTTTTCCGTAGGAAGCACCCTTTTAGGAGTTTCGTGTCAAAAACTGAAATCAGTGAGAAAATTTCGAGGTTTTTCGAGCCCCACGAAGTTAGCACAAGTCTTTCGAAGCTGCAAACTTGGTTTTACACTACTGGTAGGTACCCTAACAACATACCAAAAAAATCAGAAACATGCGAATTTATCCCATGTTTGCCCTTTTTTTTGTCTACCGTCAGTGGTCTAAAGTTTTAATAACATACAACAATCTAATAATTACATTTAAAAAAACATAAAAAATTTAAATATATTACAAAACATTAAGCAATTAAATCAAGCTTTCTTCTATTTACATACCAGTTTATCAAGAGCAACACAATACATAATTTGGGGAAAACAATACTTAGTGTCTGACCGCACTAAATAAAAAAAATTGCTAACACAAAATTCCTCCACGAGGCACGAGAGCTAGGATTAGCGTTGTTTAACGACTAAGTCACAATTGTTCTGAAGAATCGTTGTTCATTAATTTCAAACAATATTTATATTATATATTATATATTACTCTATACAGATCATTTGAGCTCTTAATTGCAACACTTGTTATATGAAACGTAGAAATACTTTACAGTTTCACAGTCAAGTTTGTAGCATGCCCATAGGCTGGGTGCAATGTTAACCAGGAGAGACTGTTGATTATTTGGAAATTTCCGCTAGTTGTGCATTTTCTATTGGTCTAACTGATCACGTGTCACGTGACCTTCCACATTAAGGAATAATTTGTAATACAGAGTTTAGGTTTAAAAAGATATCACTGCCTTCATGACATTTTTTGTCCATCACAAATACAATTGTAAGTTCACTTTTACTTGTTTTATATGTTTTTTTTAATACATTTCGAAATTGCTTTTATAGTATATCTAACTCGATTTACTATCGAAGTAATATTTTTGCTCCCTTTAATTAAATCACTGTTTATTATTGAAATTATATTCCTTGTGCAATTGAGGATGTTACAGATGCCAAGTACCTTGGCCTGAAATATAAAACTTCAGCTCAGTACTGATGTGATCCTTCACTTAAATTTTAATCAGTCCTAGAATGCTTATTCTTGAATTCTTTATTTACACAGCAGATTGTATCAATATAATTCTTGATCCTAATTTTTAGTGGTAGTTTTTGCACCCATTTAAACCTGTGCTCTTACGCGGGTCAATCTCACTACCACCTTGGTACAGCCCTTACCAAGATAAGATACATCAATAAAAAGGTAGAATGTTGCATCGAAAAGGTAGAACAAGTAGAATAGTTTTGTCAAACAGTTAGTGAGATTCTGTTTAGATGTTTGCATGTCCTGTTCAGCTTTAGAACTGTAAGAAGAAGTGTTCTGAATTACCTAGAACTGGATGAAAGTGATATGTCGGAACAATAAATATCATATTATGAAAAATATGACTTACTAATATTTAGATAAAAGGAACCAGTCTTATAATTTTTGAAAAATTTATGAATTTGTGGTATATTTTTTCTTTTTTTTCGAATGAAAATAGCGGTTTTAAAATACAGAAGGAAAAACTGCAGAAACAATCAAAATAATTATTGTTGACATTTAAGTACTGTATTGATTTCAAAATGTAATTGTGTTTTTATGATATTTCTTTCTTTTTTAATATTATTTAAATTCATGAAAGTCTTCAAATATTTAGTATAATGTCAGCAGATAAGGGACACATAAGGTGTTCCACTGTTACTTAGGCTTCAAATATTTAGTATAATGTCAG
>JAGFPH010003478.1:96715-113467 GCA_018207615.1 Philaenus spumarius
ACTTAAATCAAAGATTTGTTTGGAAAAAATAGCAGCTGTGGCTCTATTAAAACTCAGAATAGGTCTATGGAAATTAAACATCTAGACAATAGCTGGGGTGGATTTAGCACCAATTTTGGGGGAGGGGGTCACTAGTGGGTCCATGAAATACCTAGAGTCGTTCCTTCAAGTCTGATAAAAGATGTCAAAAAGTGGGCCTTTCGAAGTATTCTTCATTTGACTCAACTGGTAAGTTTTGACGATGCTTTTGGAGACCAGTAACTGTAGGCACCTTTAACCTGTTGGTTAGTGGGTTTTCCCTTTAGCTCCATTCCCCAAATTAGTGAGTTTTTTTATGTATTTCTTTTTTGGCTAATTTGTTTTTATATTGTCCCTATTATATAAAATTATGAATTAGGAGCTAAAAAAAGTTAGGAATAATTATTTATAATCACATAATTCCAAATTTAGTCCCCAAAACTAGCTAACCTAACCTAACGGCCAACCTTATACCTTTTTTATAAACATATTTTACTCTAATACTGCATAAAATATTCACAAATATCATCAATGCTAAGGTTTTTACGATTAGCCATTATCTAAACAAAAGTATAAACAACACAAGCCAAACTCGTTTGCGAACTTAGGTTATGCAATGACTATGTTGGAAACAGCCAGGCAAGATTAGGCCTATAAATTGTCTGATAGGGAACGCTCGTGCACCCTATCAGAATCAACTAGAACTAAGATAGATGTTTTATATTGCAGCCAACAGATCGCAGAATACATCTTATCTAAAATTAACCAAGCCACAAAGGTTGTGGCTTTCCTAACTAAATACAAATATCAAAACGCATACGTTGTGTTGTTACTTTTATTGGCACGTGGAATGGCTGCCGCAGCACATGCAGCATTACTAACCAAGAGGTTAATTCATCATCAAGTTTTTGAGCAACCACCTTGACTTCTGAGAAAAAATTGTTATAAACTTCATCAACTTGATTTCTTTTTTCTTATAGAACACATAAACTGCCTTTTATCGTCTCTGTCGCTCTTTTTAAGTCAAGTGTAGGTGTTTGTAGAAGACGAATAAGCGAAACAGTCACTCCTAAAATATCACTTTGGCTTGCAACACAGATGAGAAAGTCAGGGCTGCGAATGGTTTGCAGGAGGATAAAAGCATCCGCTGATGTTTTTCTGTCTTTCAAACTTTTCATCTCTGTTAGAACTTTGTGAATGTTGAGAATTGACTCTCCTTGGAACTTCAAGTATCCATCATGTCTTTCGACCCAGTGACTGTCACATATTCCCTGGAGTGAAGCATTCATTGTCATTTGTACCAGATCATTCCTCTTATGTGAGAAATTCAGGAAAGAAAAATTTTTTTGCATGGTTCCACTTGAGGTTCAACATGTAACTCCTTTGGATGAACTTGCAAATGCATTATTAAGGATGTGGTTGTGACATGGACATCTTTACATATAAGGTGATGTTTTTTTAAGTTCTTGGACAGCTCCTTTTGCTTTTGATGTCATAATAGGTCAACTGCCTGTGCCAAACCCTACACAAAACTGGAAACCCAAGTCAAACGCCTTGGCGAGTTCTTCCACTACATGGCCCAAGGGAACTCTTTTAACCGAAGTTCTTTTGATTGTTCGTCAATATCTTCGGGCTTAATTAAGTTGCAGGTGTTCGCAAATGTGACAAAATTTTCCCTGAGTGTTGCCTTAGCCATATTACTCCTGTAGATGTAGCGGAATGACAGGCTCAATTGGCATATGTTTGACATGTCAGTAGTTACGTCAAAAATTACCAAATCACTTTAGCTTCTCTAACTCTTTTCAATATTGAGCTTTGAATTTCTGCTTTGCAACAATCAATCATTTCATTTTGGGTTGATTTGCTAGTATATGTTGCGTTACTGTTAGCATCCGGAGAAGCTCATCACTCGTATCAATCCCAAATCTTAGGAGCTCCTTGAATGTTCCCGTCATTAAGTCGCCTTCGTGCCTGTGACCTTTTAAAGGTATATTTTGCCTACCACAGAATATGATGGTTTTGACAATGGGTACAACAGGTTCCTCTCATGAGTGGTGTGGTCACCTTTTTCTCCTAAGAGATTATCAAACTGTTTAAGGGGTTCCTTAATTAATTTTCTCAGTAGAGTCACACTGTGATGGACATTTCCTAAGCCAGATGAAAAAAAGAACGCAGTATTTACATTACAGACCCTTGTCTTTGTGTGACAGCACAAGACAGTGGAACTTGTCAAGATGAGATCTCTGTGCATGTTTCTTTGTAGGCTTACCTTTTCTCATAATTTCACTATAGAGGAACTGGTAGGTCAAAGAAGGAGTCCAAGAGTTCTGCAATAAAGTAGCCTTTCAAATTTTGAATCCCAACATAAAAACGAATGTCACTGTCACTCTAGAACTCAGACTGAAGTTCTAGTTTTGGCAATGATTAATTTGCAGCAGAAGTTTCATTACAAGTAAAAGATGCTTGAGTTTGAGGTTTCATTGTTTTGCCTTCTGTCAACTGCAATGGTGACGAATCATTCCCGATGTCACTGTTTCGGTTCGAGCCTTCAGAATCATTAGTTGAGTACTTGGGTTTTTTTTTTTAGAAAAACAAGTCACTTTTCCGGCAACCAGGAGCGCTGTTCTTCTTAGATGAAAAAGCTACCTTCAAAGATTCAGCAACTCGAACTCAGGCTGGATGGGGATCTACCTAGAAAACCCAAAAGAAAATGCATAAAACGGTTACACTTAGATTTAAAAAAATTGATAAGACGTAAAAAACTTGATTTGATTATGTTTTAAAAAACAATACACGTCTCTTATATATGAAGCTTTTGACTTTTCCAATAAATTAACATAGAAAGTTACCCACAAATAATTTACTTTAATCAAAAAAAAACTCTAAATTAAAAAAACTTTGTATTACCGGTACACAAATTAAATGTTTTCGAAATTCACTATTGTATTGTATTGCAATTTTACAAATAAGGCAGCCACAATAAAATTTTAAGTTTTTACTATAGTTAATATTATGATATGAACATTTTAAACTGTATATTCATATATTTCTGATGGCTTGCCAATGTTAAATTTATTTTTGTACAAACTTTAAAAAAACTTTAAAGTTTAGGTTTTAACACTTGTTAGGTAGGAGTGAAATGACTGATGACAGTTCAATTCCACTTAAAAGAAAGGTAGATTACATAAACATGGTTCGGTCTATAGTCTCTACCCACACGGTAGGTAGGCACTTCATGTACAACAAATGAACAAATCAAAATATGAAACACCATATGTAACTTGCATTGCTTGTTAATTCTCGTTAGTTATTTTCTTACAAAGAGAGAATTTATGCTTTATATTGTATTTAACAGCTTTATTAAAAATAAAACAAACTTTTACTGTACAATATGAAAACTGTGGGGTTGCTGTAGCCATAAACCCTCAGAGAAAAGTACGGTATGGACACCAATAACGCGCCAAGGGATATGGCAAAAAATTTAGTTAGGCATTTATAAAAAAATATATAGTTTAATTTTTAAAATAGCGTTAGATAGTTAAAAATAGTTTTAAAGATTAAAGTTAAGTGCAAAAATATTATATCTTTAACAGAATGTAAGTAGAGGGTAAAGGTGGGTTTTACTGTAGGGTGACCTGCCCCAGGCCCATCCCCCCAGTTAAGGAATCATTTTTCGAAATATTTCTAAACAGTTTTTTCAAAAGTAATAATAAGTAAATAATATGCATGGGATTTTGGTTTTCTTTAGTATATTTTACTACGATCTTTGAAAACAATAGTTATTTTGTTCAAATTATAATTTTGCGAAAGTAATAAAAACAAAATATTAAAATGATACAAACAATATAAATGGTGAATTATTTATCCCCAACTTGTTTACAATACATTTGAGATATATTTCTATCTTCGAAACCAACTATACCAAAATTATTAGCGAACATTAAAATCATATATTTGTATGTCGGAACTTTTTAAATGTCATCTAAACTATGCTTACGAAAAAATCACAATTTGTAAAAAAATGTTTATAAAAATATCTATATAACCGTTGAGTTTAAAATATTTTTTGGTGTTGTAACAGTAATAATTTTGTAATATTTAAAACATGTAAAAGTTGTTATTTTTCAAAAATATTTTACCAGATTTGGATTCAACTAATCTTACATTTTTTACAAAAGGCTGAAACCACAGAAAAGTTACCCTGTTTTTTTTGTTCACTACACAAAACGTATTTTTTATTAAGACGAAAATCTTAAAATTTGTATATTATATATAATGTTTGAACCGAGATATATTAGTAATGCATTTAGTTTAATAAAGACTTATATATTTTAAACCCTCAGTATAAATTTTCAACAATGCTTCTTTCATTTAAATTACCATAAGTATATCATTCACAGATGTTTTATCCTATAGGAAATATATGGAACAAGGGTTACGAAGATTCCAAAAATATACTCTATTGACAGTCAGATCCAGCCACCCCAAAGTTAATGATATAAAAATGGATTTTTGAATTCTACAAACAACATTACCCTCTCTATAAACCAAAAGTTGAAATACAACTATCTTTTATTTTTGATACCACATGGTGGTCCCCTTCTAAGGGTTTCCACCTCTTCTATAAACCAAATGGTGAAAAACAACTTTCTTTTTAGACATTTACTTTCAAAAGTTCTATTTTTGTTCATCAAAGTAGATGAAATTAAAAGCGTTCTTGTTGACTTTGGAAATTAGGCATAAATAGGATGGTTATTGTTTGAGGGATATTAAAGTATTATATTGTAGTGATTGGTAATGTAGTTATTGTAATGAATGCAATAATTATTGACTTCCAAGGTTTTAAGAATAACCCGAAAGAATTTATATTAAAGGAATTAGCAATAACATCTATAAAAGTTGTTTTCTCCTGCAATAGTCACATTAAATTTGTTAAATTAAATAGTCACATTAACTAATGCTGAGGATGATTGGTTTAATTGATTGGTTTAACAAAAATGTACTCAACAGAAATAATGTAATATATACAAATAAAATGTGATACAAATAATAAAAACTTGATTTTTGCTGAAATTAAAGTTAAAAGTTAAATTTGATTAGATATTTTTGTAAATTATTTTAGATTGCACTTGTTTTATAAAAATATTAATAAATGTATGTAAGTTTTTGAATATTAATAACATATCTAAAATATTATTATGGTTAGATGTGTTTCTGAATTATAATATGTATATTTGATGTATGATTTTAATAAATACTTGAAACAAATACTGTTTTCCTACAAAAGTGTAAGTGTTATTATATGATCCCTTTATTAAAATTATGTAGGTAGTTGAAATAACAAAGTCTGATAAATGGTAAAATTTTATTAACAAATATAAAATACAGTACACAACATAAAACAATAATTACCAATAACATAAATTAATATAATACAAATACTGTACTACGTTTAAAATTTCATCACGTTACCAAATTGTAAGAAAAGAGAATGTAAATGGTTGATTTATAATTTATCTTGGCTTACAATGGGATGAGGTCTAATTTGTATATATTGGAAGCATTTTGGGTAAAAGAGAGTTGAAATTTACCCGTGTAAAATTAATATTTTCAAGTCAGTGGAAAAGAGTAAAATGTGTGGATTTATTTAAAACATTTCGGGTGCGCTCATAAAAGTTGGTGAGTCTAATATTTATGAACATCAAATAATTATTTAGAATAGTCAAAACGACTATATCATATTTCAAATATCAACTATATCAGGTTTTACTTAATTATTGGTGTAGAATCGTAAGTATTTTCTAATGAACAGTTAAAGACGATCTATTTAAATGTGTGGTAAACTTACTAAAACATATAACTTTGTCATTACATAATTGTTTTTTAATTATTTTTCAAGTGTTTTTAGATCGGTGTATTACTTTACCCAGGTCAAATTAATTTGACAGGTGTAAATATAGCTTCTATAAAACTTTTAGAAATGTGATCAAGTTTGTAAACTGTACATAATATATAGGAAAAACTGATTTTAAAAGCCATTTAGTTTAAGCAAATGTCCTTGTATTATGTACGTAAAATTAAACGTGGGTTGTCTTTTACCAAAATTGTTATACTTCTATTATTCCCTGCCATCTCTAAAATTATAGAGCATTGCAATTTTATTAGAGTATAATATGTTACTTATCAATTATTTTAGTGAATTTTCTATTTAAAAAATGTTGTTTAAAATTGTAATAATGTACTAAGTAATTATTCATTCAGAATAATTGATTTAGATTCAAAAATATAAGTGCCTAAGATAATTAAACTTACAACAAATAACTATTATAACAAATTATACAGGTGACTATTTTAAGTGTGCCACTATTGGTATATCAGAAGCTACAAGATTTTCAGGAAACTTTAAATGGGGGACTTCACCTAATTTATAGTGGTCATTAAAAATATAAATTTGAAATTTCGAAAATATGCCTCCAAAAAAAAAGTACTTTTTTTGTTTAAAATAAAGAATTTGTGAAATTGCAACAGCTTTTTAATATTACATTGTAAAAAATATTGCACTTTGAGTTGAATTTTATCGTTTGCAAATGGAAAATAAGAATCTTTAATAAATTGTTGAAATAAGAGTTTCTGCCATTTTCAGCGCTCCTAGTGGCTAAACGGTTAAGTTTATCAAAAAAAAAAAACACCAAGAATAAAAAAGTCCTAAAATTGCATGTCAAACCCAAATCCGTCATAAAAGGGGGGTTTTCATAATAAATTCGAAAGTTGGCCGCCATATTGGAAAAGGGCAGCATATTTTTCAAATTTCAAATTCATATTTTTAATGGCCACTAAAAAGTAAGTGAAGTCCTCCATTTAAAGTTTCCTATAAATCTTGTCGCCAGTGGCGGCTGGTGAATTATTACCTTGGGGGTTCAAATCTACCGGGGGGGGGGGGGGGGAAATTTTTTTAATACCAAACATAAGAATTTCTACTTTTAGGCCTGTTTTTACTAAAAAAATTGGTTGTTTTAAGACATTTCTGAAAAGCATGCAATGAGATAAAATCGGGTTACAGTTTTCATGATAGATTGTACAGTAGATATTAATTATAAATTAAAAATTGAGAACAATGTTGTCTTACATAGTAGCCTATACTTTATTCATTAGCTTATTAAATTTAAGTTTTCAGTTCATAAAGTGACTTATAAATAACGAAGTGACACAAATACCTGTACAGTTAAATCAAACATTTTATTATATTTATTTATTAAAAAAAATATTTATTTTTATTTTTCATCCCTTTTGTTACATTAAGAGACAAACAAACATGATTTAGACTGAGAAAGAAAAAATAAATCTTACTTTAACAAGAAAATAAACAAAACAAAAATAAACTAAAATGTGACATTATATAATACATTACTTAAGGTTAAAATGCACAAAAACGAAAATCAAAACAATATTACTTCTAGGTGCTACAAAACTTAAGACAAACAAAACAAATTGAAATAAGACAATATAATACATTGCAAGGATAAAATACACAAAACAACAAAAACAATGTTAGTACTTATAAATCCTAGAAAACTTAAGGTAAACAAAACCAAGATTACAAGAATTTTTGAGGCTGCACATTTTACAAGTAAAAGAAAACGAAAAAACAGAGGTCAAGATATCAAGTAGGCCTAAACTTTGAATTAATTAAATTAAAAATGTATTACAAATATTATAATCTATGCAAATAATTTGTTCTATGATAATTAGGCCTAAGGAACTGTAATAATATTAATTATTAAAATACACTAACACAAACCCATGAACTTCATACAATGCACAACTGACATAACATATCAAATAAAGAAGTAAACAAACACAACAACTAAGTTACGGAAAGGAATTAGGCTTAAGATTTTTTTATATCACTAATAGTTGAGAACTGCTGATTCGGCTATCTTCGGAAGGTGTCGGAAGACGCTGGATTTAGATTGCAGCGAAAAGCTATGCTAACATGGCTATCCCCCCACTGTTTCCCTCTACCCCCTCGCCTAGGACAGGAGGTTCATTCTTGTAGTTGAACCAGGCAGCTGAAAACGACGTAGTAGAGCTGCGCGTTGTAATTATCTGTTGTATTTTAACAACTTTTCACTCTATATTGTTAGATTTATGAATCCAAGTACTAAATATATATATATATCCAATATACTATTGGAGCAACCACTGTGTCGGAGGTTCTGTTCTATACTGACCGAGCATGTGCAGCGGGAAGCGAGCTAAGAAACAATAATTCTATACGGTAATAGCTGGTAAAACCGGGTTGAGCCGGATGAAGCAGGCGGACAGGCACACTATGGCCACGCGTGTACGTTTCTCTCTACATTTTTTCCCCGCTAGCCCACCGTAAGAAGCTAGAGGCGGTGAACTGTAGACGTACCTTTAGATAGAAGACAGTAGGGCGACTAGATTAAGAGAAAGAAGGGAGGTAGATGAGGGGGAGATTGGAGCGAGAAGTCAGAAGCTTGTATATTTGGCCCTGCGTACGACCTTAAACATTCTTCCTCTATACTAACCTTGGCCTGACAGCACTTTTGTTGCAAGATTTATTTATGAGATTATTTCCTTGCATCAGGAAGGACTGTGATCTAAAAAACTATTAGTTGTGTAGTTTTAAGTAGCTATGTATGGCATATATGCAGCCTTTATGGTTTATTCCTTTAAAAACACAACAAATATAAATAGCTAAAATATTTGAGGGAAGTCATCAGCCCCCTAAATCCGCCACTGGTCAATAGTAGGATCGAGAGCATTCTTTATGAGCTAGTTATTTGATAGACCTTTGATATAGGTTTATGAAAAAAACCAAAAAGTAATGGAAGAACTGCTAAACAAATTATTAGTTTGGTATCTCAGTATGTTAATTATTATAACTATTGTAAAATATTGTTCACAGATTTAGGTGGTATGTATTGTAAGTCGTGGATAGAGATATTTATTTGCATACACTGAATATAATAATGTGTGGTCAATATGTAGTCTAGAGTTGGGGTGCTATTTTTAAAGATTGCCTGCATAAATATTAATAAGGGAATGCAGGATTTATTAGTGATGACTGTCTAACGTAATTTATATCTACGTAGTGCTCGATTTGCGACATAATAATAATATAAATTGGAATGCATATTATTTTCGGGGTTTGAAAGAAATTGCTATATATTACAATGTTAAGCAAAAATCGCTATATAAAACTCTTCCATTTAAAATTGTTCATTGTGAGCTTAAAGTTCAGTATAACAATCTTAGCTATTAACTAATTATAATCATCATGATGTTATTTATTTGTTATGTTGGAGTTCCTGTAAGAGTAAATTTACCTTTTCCCTGGCCAGTCTCTACGCTAGAGTTTACGCATGAGTAAAATATACCTCAACACTGGCCAGTCGCTATGTTACTTGTTACATTGGAGTTCGTGTAAAAGTAAATTTACCTTATCTCTGGCTAGTCTCTACACTAGAGTTTATGCATGAGTAAATTTACTTTACCCTAGCCAGTCGCTATGTCATTTATTTGTTACGTTGGAGTTCGTGTAAGAGTAAATTTACCTTATCCCTGGCTAGTCTCTACACTAGAGTTTATGCATGAGTAAATTTACTTTACCCTAGCCAGTCGCTATGTTATTTATTTGTTACGTTGGAGTTCGTGTAAGAGTAAATTTACCTTATCCCTGGCTAAGTTCTGTTGTGGGACTGTTTAACATTGTTATTTTCACAGGAAGTATATATTTTTAAAATACTCTCTGCCAGGGTTACACCTGAATTTCTGGACAAAAGTAAATATCACTTAAGTCTACGGTTAAAGATATATTAGTCCTATATTGTTATTTTCCTATAAATATTGGTCTCTCACTAAGTATTTCCGTCAGCACTAGCTCCTCGTGTGACGTCATCTCGTTGACTGTGGGAATGTTGCCGCTTGTATCGTAGCCACATCCGCCGCTCAGGCAACTTGCTAGTAACGCTCGCAGCCCACTGCCCACCGCTTGTATCGTAGCCGAGGCCTAAGAGTTAATTTACTTTATCCCTGGCCAGTCTCAACGTAAGAGTTTACACATGTGTAAATATACCTAAATCTTGGCCAGTCGCTATATTATTTATTTGTTACGTTGAAGTTCGTGTAAGAGTAAATTTACCATATCACAGGGTGCGTAGCCAGTCTCTACGCCAGAGTTTATTCTAATACTGAACTGTGTTTTATTACCATCTTATTTCCTTTAACTTGTGTTATTGGGCTAATTTCATTTGGAATATTCGTAAAAGTGTTTACTACCATCTTAGTAGTGGAGGACTTTATAAAGTTAATGTAGCACAACTGCTCCTACTATTACCTATCGCATTCACACACGCAATCAGTTTAATATAATCGTTTGTATGCAACAACTCGAATGCAACTAGTTGTATATTTTGTGTTCATATTTGCAATCGACCAAAACTAAACAAATATAAATTAATTTTACTAACCTGTCCAACTTCACAAACTAGTTTAGGTCACAAATACTATACAAACAAACACAATAGTGGCCCATCTCTGCTACGTGCGACCGGACGACCAAGTTGTTTACAGCTGGCTGGTTGGAATGGTTGCGTGAAAGTAGTGTGGAAGTTTCAATGAACTCTTACGAATAGGTTTCATACGATTATATGATTGTACGTTGTACGATTGTAAGATTGTACGATTGTATGATTCTACGACTGTATGATTCTACAATTGTAAGATTTCATAATTGTACGATTGTATAATTGTATGTTTGTACGATTGTATGATTTTATAATTGTACAATTGTATGATTGTATGATTCTACGACTGTATGATTCTACGATTATATGATTTTAGAATTGTACTTTTGTACGATAGTATGATTGTTTGTTTGTACGATTGTATGATTGTATGAGTTGTGTACAGCCAGTTGAAAGAGTTTAGTTGCGCCAGTGAGAAAGTTACCGTACTGATATCTAAACACACAAGAATTAGCAAATACAAAAAAATTATGCAGATGATTTACTAAAAAATAAATAAAAAACGGTATGATATTATGTATTCATCACATATAACATCACTGCTATTCGTACGCAAATGTATAGGTATTAAGTTATTATTGTAGCTAAAGCTGACTATTGTGCTAACCAGAATTCCACGCTACTATCTTACTGTAATTTTAAACGATATTGGATATTTTTATGGTAATTGACTTTGTATTAATGTGAAATAATAGCTGTAGCGACGGGCAAAACCCTACGCAACCAGTAGCTTAAAATATTTGATGAATATACTTAAGGGAACCGCCTGATTGATCAAAAAATCTTTACAATAATTATTCGCATAGTTATAACGTTCTAAAATTCTAATGTAACAGAATTACAAATTCGTCTTTGAACTAACCTTAAAACAGTTACAAGTGGCGAGGGAAACACCCCACCTAGCAACGAAATATCATACATAATTAAAGAACCAATCAGAATCGAGTAAATTAGAGAAGTACTGAATAAGGAAAAGGAAATATAGCTTTCATGTGACATGACAATCCTTTAAAACCGAGAACATACCCAAAGATAGGCAGTCTTGTCAGAAGGGTCTTGGCAGAGGAGTCTTAAACAGTCTTAATACAGAAGAGTTGTACTGTCATTGTCTCAGAGTCGTGTTGATGTTGTCTTCTATTATCGAGTTTAACTTCAAAGTATTTCTTAAAATGTATTTAAGATACGTTTTATTTCTAAGTGAGTAAAACTATTATATTCTTGTTTAACGAAATCATAATTAAAATACTGTTTGACATTTATTGTTATGAACTGACGCGTTTCCTCATAAAATAAGATAATATAAAAGGGTATGAGCATACTAAAGTTCTAACTTAAAACTGTATTATTTAAAGGTATAACATTGTTATAAAATATCTATAACAGTATTAATTGTATGTACTAAAGAAACCTGTAATCAGGCTAAATGAGCCTATTTGACTAAATTAATTCATTCTGTCAGTTTTGTTTTTCAAAAATTTAATAAATCTTAATATTTCTCATATTTGTCTTTTGATTTATCCTCAGATTTATTTCCGTAATATTATTTCTGCTCTTGTCTTGAATCTCCGAACACTTAATCCAGTACCAAATTTAGAACTGTGGTGTGGGCAACTATCAAAAGAATACTGTCTCTAACTATAAACTAAGGAATAGAAATAATCACAGTATAATTAATTTAAGACCTTGTACTAACCACACATTAATGCACGCTAATATAAGACTAATAAGTAATAATATGCAAAATATGAAACTGTAAAGTGAATTGAAAATGTATGTCACTATATCGCTGTATGTTATAGATGTAAACTAAAATTATACTCTTACTTGATACTAACGGCATACTCTTTATTCAATAAGTACACTACCGATTTTGATGAAACTTTCAATAATGTTATTTAACATAAGTAGATTATAATAACAAATTGTATTTCATGTAAATTTGCAATAAGTTGTTGTGTTAATATGTAAGAAATCGTAATTAATTGAAAATTTGTATAGTATGATCAAACTTACGGAAACAACGAATTCATTGATTCTCAATCTTTTCCCAGGAGGAAAAACACCTCTAGAAGGGAAGAAGGGTGTAGCGACGGGCAAAAACCCACGCAACCAGTAGCTTAAAATATTTGATGAATATACTTAACGGAACCGCCTGATTGACCCAAAAACCTTTACAAGAATTATTCACATAATTATAACTTTCCAAAATTCGAATGTAAAAGATTTGCAAATTCTTCTTTGAACTGACCTTAAAACAGTTACAACAGGCCATGGAAAACCCCCACCCAGCAACGAAATGTAATAATTAAAGAACCAATCAGAACTATGTAAACTAGCGCATTACCGAATAAGGAAAAGGAAAGATAGCTTTCACGTGACATGACAATCCTTTAAAACCGCGAACACACCCAAAGATAGTCAGTATTGGTAGAGGAGTCTTAAGCAGTCTTAGTACAGAAGAGTCGTACTGTCATTGTATCAGAGTCGTGTTGCTGTATTCTTCCATTGTCGAGTTCGACTTCAAAGTATTTCTATTCCTGCGTGAGTAAACTATTATATTCTAGTTTAACGAACTAATATATATTGTATGAAGTACTATTGGGCATTCATTGTTATGACCCGACGCGTTTTCTTATAAAATAATATAGTTAATTTCTTGAGTATAAAAGAGTATGAGCATACTAAAATTCTAAACTGTATTATTAAAAGGTACCTATAACAGGGTATAAAATATCTATAAGAATATTAATTGTTTTTCACTAAAGAAACCTGCAATTAGGCTAAATTAATTCACTCTGTCAGTTTTTGAGGTTTAAAGATTTAATAAGTCTTAATATTTCTCATATTTGTCTTTTGATTTGTCCTCAGATTTCTTTCTGTAATATTATGTCTGCTCTTGTCTTGAATCTCAGAATACTTAATCCAGTACCAAATTTAGAACTTTAAAATCCAAAATTTACGTCAAAGGTCTGACCGTTCAGGTCAAAGTTTTACATTGGTGGCAGCGGTGGGATCCAAGTTAATCTGATCATTGTCATTTAATACTATATTTTATATATTAACATTTTTCACCCTAACAAATTGGACTTCATAGTGTGCCTGATTAAACACTATGTACCATTTGCAAATTCCCTATTCAGTGGATAATAGTTAGCATTTGGGTCCTGTGTACTACGCCACTTCCTAGTTTTCAAATCTAACCACTAAAGAGGTTAACATACAAATCCACTAACACCTAATTTAAATTAAAATGTATGACGTTATAAACATGTTAAATAGTTTGTACACATTCTTTAATGTTGCTGTTTTTAGTTTATTAAATGTCAAACATTTGTTTCTGTTTGTTTTTAGAGCACTCTCTTTGCTATGATTTACGCAGCAGCAACTTAAAAACAAAATTGGGAAACTTCCGTACAAACTGTTCCATACAGAAGGAGAACAAGAGCCAAGTTAAAGATACAACAACCAGCAAAAATAATAAATACTCACATAATGGAGTATGCCAACAAAGCGGAGAAAAACTCTATTTCTGCGACAGTTGTGACTATAAAAGTTCTCGCAAGTATAACATAAAAATACATTTCAGAAAACACAGAGGAGAAAAACCATACTTATGCGACAAATGTGATTATAAAAGTTATTGCAACTCTAAACTAAAATTACATTTAAGAACACACTACGGAGAAAAACCCTACTTATGCGACAAATGTGATTATAAAAGTTCTTGCAACTCTAAACTAAAAATACATTTAAGAACACACAGAGGAGAAAAACACTACTTATGCGACAAATGTGATTATAAAAGTTCTCGCAACTATAACCTAAAAATCCATTTACGAATACACAGAGGAGAAAAAAACTACTTATGCGATAAGTGTGATTATAAAAGTTCTTGTAACTCTAAAATAAAAAGGCATTTAGCAACACACTACGGAGAAAAGCCATACTTATGCGACAAGTGTGATTATAAAAGTTCTCGCAACTCTAGACTAAAAATACATTTAAGAACACACAGCGGAGAAAAACCATATTTCTGCGACAGTTGTGATTATAAAAGTTCCGATATCTCTAAACTAAAAAGACATTTAAAAATACACAGCGGAGAAAAACCCTACTTATGCGACAAATGTGATTATAAAAGTGCTTACAACCATCATCTAAAAAGACATTTAAAAAAACATAGCGGAGAAAAAACCTTCTTATGCGATAATTGTGATTTTAAAAGTTTTACCAAGTCCAACCTAGTAAGACATTTAAAAAAACACAGCGGAGAAAAAATCTACTTTTGCGACAATTGTGATTTTAAAAGTTGCGAAATCTTTAGCCTAAAGAGACATTTAAAAACACACAGCAGAGAAAAAACCTACTTATGCGACAATTGTGATTATATAAGTTTTAACAAGTCTAACCTAATAACACATTTAATAACACACAGCAAAGAAAAAACCTACCTCTGCGGCAATTGTCCCTTTAAAAGTTCTTACGACTTTAGCCTAAAAAGACATTTAAAAAAACACAGCGGAGAAAAAATTTACTTCTGCGATAATTGTGATTTTAAAAGTATTACCAAGTCTGACCTAATAATACATTTAAAACGACACAGCGGAGAAAAAACCTACTTCTGCGACAATTGTGATTATAAAAGTTTTACCAAGTCTGACCTAATAACACATTTACAAAAACACAGCGGAGAAAAAACCTACTTCTGCGACAATTGTGATTTTAAAAGTTCTTACAACTCTAGCCTAAAAAGACATTTAAAAATACACTGCGGAGAAAAACTGTATACCTGCACTAATAGTGATTATACATGTGGGACTAAATCTACTTTTAACTATCACTTGGAAAAGCATAGTGGCTAGAAACCTGTTTAACAAGTGGCTATAAAGCCAAACAAAAGCAAAGAATTGCTTGTCCTATTACAACAGTACACGAAAGAGCAAAGTTTTATAATTGCAACATCTGTGGTTATGCAAGTTTAAGTTTGCCGCAAATATTGGGGAAAAGAAAATGGTGGGGAAAATATGGGGAAGGTTTTTCAATAGTGTGATAAATAGGTTAAAATTCTTATAAAATATTAAAAACTCTTAAAGTACTCACTATAGCACCTGTAGCGTTGAAACCCTTCCTGAAAAGAAGTCCATTTTCCAACAACAAAATCTGAGGCTTCCAGGGCCCATCTCCTCCATTGCACACAACATAAGCCAGAGCCCCCTTCTGCGCGTTTAGAACCCCCACACAAAAGTTGGGAAATGGTCAAAATTGTTGGGAAATTTTAGATCCCCCCCCCCAATAATTTGTTGTAGCAACGTCCCTGCTACTAGTTACTACTGTGGTATTATAGTTACTCAACGCTCTCGCTCTCCTTAGCATTGAAAAAGACGTAACAAAAACATTGGATTTCAGTAACACAATTCAATCATTTGCCTGGTCCAAATCCAGAAAGAATAAATTGCAAAACTATATACATATTTTGATTGTCATTAGTAAATACATAGACAATAATGTTTATTTAGTAGTGTGTTTTATTTTTCAACATGCTTTATTTTTAGTCAATAGTCAATATCTGCTTACTACAAATTACAAGTATTGGCTTTTTATATATTTTTTCCTTTCAATTGCTGTTATTGCGTGATTGATATAAATTTTTCTTTGAAAATAGTTTAAAATGCATTCAAAAGGGCTAAATATAAAACTGTGTTTAATAGCTCAAATAGCCCCCGGAGAAGCTCTAAAACATGAGTTTTACAGCTAATATGCAAAAAATTCCATACCACCAGACTCCCGTAAAAGGGCGTAATTTAGAACTTTGTACTAGGGCGTAAATAGATGTTAATCCGTTCCTGTGTGCTCACAAACCATTTGAAAACACTCAGTGGCTAGAAAACTTATACTTGTTTAAAGTGTTGTTATAAAGCCAAATTTGCACACGGTAAAGAAAACCCTTCACCTGCAAAATTTGTGGTTTTACATACTTTGGATACAAGTTGAGAGAAAACATTTATTTTTTGTTATGAAAAGGATGGTGTACATGTGATAGAAGCCTTCCTCGATCTATTGCCTTGAATAACAAGATCTTGGAGAGAAATATTAACTAAAAGACAATTGCACCCCTCCTTTAAATTAGATCTAATTAGTTACTTATTCTAAAAGAAGCGCATATTTGTTTATAGTTTTATCA
>JAGFPH010003478.1:117400-141358 GCA_018207615.1 Philaenus spumarius
TAAAAAGACATTTAAAAATACACTGCGGAGAAACCCCGTATACTTGCACTATTAGTGTTTATAAATGTGGGACTAAATCTACGCATTAACTATCACTTGGAAAAGCATAGTGGCTAGAAACCTGCTTAAAGAGTGGCTATAAAGCCAAACAAAAGTAAACAATAATTGCTAGTCTTATTAGAACAGTACACGGTGGAGCAAAGTCTTATACCTACAACATTTGTGGTTATGCAAGTTTAAACAAAAGCGTGACTTCATTTGAAAACACTCTGTGGCTAGAAACCTTATACTTGTTCAACGTGTAGTTATAAAGCCAAATTGAAGAAACATAAATTCTTAGACGTATTAAAACAGAACACGATAGAGAAAAGTCCTACATCTGCAAAATTTGTAGTTATACATACGCATATAACTGAAGTAATAATTGCGTTAATTAATTTTAGAGAACTCTTTTCTTTTTTATAAGAGAACAGTGTACAGGTGATACAAGCCTTCCCTAAAACAAGCCTTGAGTAACACGATCTTGGACAGAAATATTAAAAGACATTTGCACCCCACCTTTGAATTGGATCTAATTATTTTGACAGAAGCGCATATTTGTTTACAGTTTTATCATCTACGCATGCGTATATCATAGCGTAGTAGCTTATTTAGTTTAGGGCCTACCCTTTTGTACAAGTATTAAAAAGCACACCTGACGAGAATTTCAAAAACAATCCTTAAGACAGTCTTCTCTTTATGCAAACAAAGTAAAGAATATTTTTTTCATACCCATCTAGTTTAATATAATAGTTCAACAGCCATATGCATGGATCATACATATGTTTAATATTTAAAACTAATTTAAAATAATTGCCTATTCTAATATTATTTTAAAATTGCTAATAATTGTTAAACAACCTCAGAAATGTTATTTATTTATACTATTAATTTCAAAATATACTCGGCGTATTTTTAGTTATTTAATCATCATCTGTTTGGGCCAGAAAGAGCCGCTGTGTTTGACTATGGATGAGTACAGAATTTAAAACGCCTAGACAAAAAAAGAAGTAAGTGCGTTGTCTGTGGAACCGGTTACTTATCAAGATTTATTAGCTCAGCTGTGTTTTCTAGACAATAGAAGAAGAGAATAGGTTCTTTGTGGAACAACTTATTTGATAGACCTTTGCCTTGGAAATAAGAAATAACTAAAATGTAATGGTAAAAACTGTGTAAAAAATTATTAGTTTAGTATGGGGAGTTGTTAGTTATAACTATTGAAAAAGATTGCCTGGTTTGGGCACGTTTGTATTGTAATTCTGTTTTTTGCGTAGGATGAATGTAACAAGTTGTAAAGTTATTGAGTAAATTAAATGTAGTCTAGCATTGGAATGTTAGTTTAAATAATATATCCTGTGTGTATATTGATAAATGAAGGCTGTATTTTTTGTTAGTGATAGCTGTCAAACATGATTTATACATAATTGTTTAGGAAGAAAAAACAGTTATACAGTGGCTCATCTAGTCATCTACAACTTGAAATAAATTTCAGGGTTTGAAAGTAATTGCTGTATGTTACAATATTGGGCCATATTATACAAAACCCTTGATTTTAAAATTTGTACTGTGAGTTGAAGTTCAAGAATGGCTAATACCTAATGCTACTATCACGATTTTGATGAAATTATATTTTTTTTCGTAGAAGTGGAGTTTATTTCAAGACTTACTATTCCCATTCTTATTTCATTATACAAAATCAGGCAAGGTAACCTGATTTGGTGTAACATAAAAAGGTCTTACCTGGTTATAGATTAAAAATGTATTGAATAGATTTATGAAATAAATATGTGCAGCATGACCAGATATTTCAATTTTAGTATTAGTTAATTTGTATACATTACTATTTGTTGGCAATTGTGCCGGAAAATACACATGTATGCTATTTATTAAAAACTAGTATTTTTATTGCCATGATATGACAAGATGGATTTTTTGTTGTCTGCTATTAGAGAACATTTAAAAAAAATTTCTGCATGACAATATCAAAGTTTGACCGAATGGTTGCAAGTTCTGTAAGTTCACCTCCAGAAAAATGTAACAAGTGTGGGAACTTCATATGTTCGAAGGAATGATGTAGATGTAAAAGGTTGTCGCCGAGTTGATTTACTTTTAGTGTAAAACTAGTTGAACAAATTATTTACATAAATATTTCTTGGTTGTCTGACTATTAGATCAGCAGTTTATTGAAAACCTTCGTGGGTTCTAAACCTAATCAAAACTATTTATATTTCAAAGCTGACTGACCGAGTGGCAGCATCAAAGCAATTACAAGGAAAGCCATTAAAACGATATACTAAGCTACATAGCGGATAAAGAGGAAACTACTTCCACTAACCAGTTTACAGCTATTAAGCAGAAAAGTGTTTAGTTACTTATGATTTTAATTGGACAAAGTAGTTGGGCATTGGCATTCCGTTTTATACCACAAAAATGTTCACTGCTATTTCAGTAAATTACGTACATTAGTTAATCTTATATTTCATAAACGTGTTATTTCTGCAAAAAATGTATATTTCATGAATTATAATTACAAAACAATCTTTTAAATGCTTTAACTAGTAATCCCTGTGAAAAATCACAGGCTGAATAATTAGATTCACATACAAAAAAATATAGTTTAAAACACTATTTAAAGCAACATTGTCCAGCCCTACAGTACTTTGCTTGGGAGATTTTGTATTCGATAAATCGTAATAGTAAAATATTAAATTCATTGCCCTGGTCACGTTGAACATGCATAGGTAATTTCTAATTGTTATATAACTAGTGTATGCTGTATGATCTGTTTTGAGGTTGTCATCATAGATTCGTGCATTTGGAGTGAATTGGTCTTGGAGTGAATCAGTGAACGTTCCAGCTTGGTCCGTGGGTGTGTAGGCTAGGCCATGAAGAGGGCGTTTGGAGTTATTGTTGATAGGAATAGGTCCCATTCATCCTCAGTATGGGTGGCTAGTAGAGACTTTACTACATGGCATTGGGTTTGGGCACTTTACAATGGGTTTGGGCATTGAACAGCCTCTTGTCAGAGGATGCTTGTGAAAATTGTCATATTCGGTTTCCTTTGTTTTGGAAAGCTCCTCTTTGAAGTGAGGAGACCAGACTTAGTTTTACTTGTAGGGGAAGTGTATGCACTGGATTTTAGTGTTGCAGTTATGATGGTTTGGAGATGGGTCACTTGATGTTCGATGTCAGAGGGAGAGTTAATGTCTGCAGAGAGTGTAGGGGTGTGCCTGAGAAGACATTCAGAGTATTTCCTCCAGTTAACTCGTTTGCGTTCCTTTTTAGAGCTTTCCTCGTTTGCCTGTTGGTAGAAGGTTGTGCCAACAGTTAAGATGATGTTATTATGATCTGAGCTAAGATCGTCAATGCAGTCAAGATCATGAGAAAATTTAAAGTTTTTTTAACACGGCAATGTCAAGAATATCTGGCAAGTTGTTGTTTTGCATGGGATAATGAGTCAGTTTACTGGGACCGATCACTTTGATGTTTCGGTTTCTGTGCATGACTTTTGCAACATTTTGCCGTGTAGATTATTTGCGATACGACAGTTCCAGTCGCGGTGTTTTGAGTTTAGATCACCCATTATGATGGTCGGATCGTCTGATGAGAGAATCTTTTTAAGATGAGTGATTGTTATTTTGGCAGATGGAGAGATTGTGCGTATATCCGTCACAGGGAGTTGATACTGATTGCTGTGTGCTCTATCGGAGGTAGTAGATCGTTAGGGATCGTTTGCTGTACGATCCGTCTGTGAATCAGTAAGGCCGTTCCACCTGAGGCCTGTGAAATGATTGAGTGGTTGGAGGTGAGTTTCTGATATTAGAGCAATATTGATGTTTCGGAGTTCTGCTTTACGACCGAGGACTCCAATGGCATTCCTTGCAAGAATGTTTAGTTGTTTATCCATTTCGCATACATATAGGGCAACTAGGGAAGCTAGAATGGTAATTATGATACTTTTCGTATCGCTCTCAGTAAGGAGTTTCGGAAGGATCTCTTGGATCCACTTCAGAACATCTGCGGTCGTGATGTGCTGAGAAAGTTTAGGACGTAGTGAGGTGATTCCGCTGATCAAGAAGTCTTGGTCATTTAGGTAAGTGTCCTTTTTGGAGGCACTACTGGTTTAGATGGCGGGGGGATGGCTACCACCTTAAGGAGGAAGCGTTGCCTATTCAGCTTCAGAGCCAAAACTTAAAACGAATAAAATAAAATATAAATTCAAATAAATTGTTCTCACTGTGACAACAACCTACAACACCACTGCACAAAAACAGCATACACTAAAGAAGATCGAAAAGAGGCTAGATCGGATAGAACCTCCGCCGTAGCTGTCCGCCACGACTGACATCCCATCAGTCTTGCATCGGTACTTGTCATCGGTACACCCGAATACAATTACACGCCCTTCAGGCATACACGGCCCTTATGAGGATCGATCACAAACACAATAGTTTGTTATCCTCGACTTCAGTCTTGGTGTCCGGTCATTGCACTATTGTCTAGAACTACTGTGTTATACGCCCCGGAGCCAAACAAAAATCTTCGAACAACGATCAACGCAACATCAAGCAAAGCGTTACGAAATCCTCAAAGGCTTCACCAGAAACACGCACGGCCTTCAGGCTTCACTTTTCATTCCCTCGTCGGCCCTTATCAGGGTCGAAATAGAAAGGCCTTAAGGCACCACTTTGGCCCTTTCCAGGACCGAATACATCCCGAAATTTGTTTGATTCTTGTCGCCAAATTAAAATCAAACAAACACCGTAAATTCTTTATTTCCCGGTGCGGCAACAATCTGAACAGGTGAAAATTTGATAAACTTGTTTCGAAAAATTTTACTGAAGACAGAAGGTCAACCGTCTCAGAATTTAACAGGAAATCATTGATCGTTTGCCTACTGAACCAGATCTGTTGACGACAGTGATAACAGGTGATGAAACATGGGGTTTGGAATACGATCCTGAAACAAAACGGTAACATTCCGAATGGCGCACTCCAATCTCATCAAAATAGAAGAAAGTACGTACGGGCAAACCACGTGTGGAGACAATTTTTATTTATTTTTTTTGATGCGAAAGGAGTTGTTCGCAAAGATCAAGGCACCAAAATCAACCAGACGTTTTAAAGAGAAGTCCTTGAACGATTGCAGAAGAGAGTTTTGACGGTGAGAGTGGGAGATTGATTCTTTATGAATCCTTCATCACGAAAAAGCGGCCTCCCATACTTTCTTGTCCATAGGTAAATTTCTGTTTCAGACAAACGTGCTAACACTTCCCCAGCCACCCTACGGTCTAGATCTTTCTCCCTGCGATTTTTTTTTCCCAAGCCGAAATTGCATCTCAAGGTGTCTCATTTTAGGACAATCGAAAATATTCAACAAGCCGTGACGAGCGCTCTCCACTGATTTACAGAAAATGACTTCGCCCATTGTCAACCGTTGTAATCTAATCGCTGGAACCGTTGTATAGCTTATTATCATACTTTAAAGAAGATAACATTGAATTATAATTTTTTCAATAAATATTAATTTTTTAAATCACTAATTACTTTTGGAACGCACTTGTATATTTTGCAGAATTGATATATTCCATATTTCACATTAAAGTATAATCAACAAAATAAAGATTTACATACATAATAATTTTACACCATTAAAACTTTGGACGGTTTGTGATTTTTTGAGAAACAAACTTTTCGTTTCAATTTTCCGCTTTAAATAAACTTACCCCACATACCCCAGTAAAATAACGTCCTTTACTATTCTTACATTGTTGTGGCCAATCAACCCTTCTTTTTTGCAACACTAATTACATCCTGCCAATTCGTGGAGAAAATTCAGGTTGTAAAGGACAAAAGCTCATTTGTTCGTTTTGAGAATTTAATTTACCATTTCACCTTTGCAGTTTGATATCTTTTATTATAATATACTTGCTGTCTACCCGAGCTTGCAATGGTAAAGACTTTTCAACATTTATTACTTAACTAAGATTTTATATAAGCCTAACTGTGTCGTGAAGTTATTTATATGAGAATATTAATTGTCACACATAAATATATAAATCTTACATGCGTTTTTTCATTATGTTTTGTACACACATCAAACATTTGACAGCATTAGAAATTACATTTTAAAACTTGATATTTTTAACCTTATTGTTAATAAATATTTTTTCACTGAACAAAATCAAAAAAGTTTAAAAACGTCCACACTTCAGGTTTAATAATAACTTCATAAAGGTTACATTTGTTGTTTACTGTACAGGAAAAAGTCAAAACCTCGATCAGCTGACTAATTATTAAAAACAAGTAGAGAGATTTCACTAATAATAACTAAGCTGTAAATATTAAATTACTATACAAATTACCACAAGGGTTTAGGCACTTACGTTTTGAATTATTTAACACATTAAAAAAGTAATAAAATTATACATTTAAAAAAAAATTGAAGAGTATGGGAAGGTTTGTGCTTCAAATTGATACATATATGTTATGAGAGTACGGTGAAAGTTTCTCTCAAACTTATGTCGAGCTTATACGAAAATTCTCCCATATAAATAACATGGGGAAGTTTTAGATTTTTATAATTTATTATTTGTAATTTTGGACCGAAGTTCCTTAACGCGGGTTGCGGTAGGAGTTAACACATAGAAAATGTAATGCGTAACGATTGGTTGCTATGGCAATGACAAAAATGCAAAATACGAGTAACGAAAAAGCGTTACAAAATTGGTTGCTATGGCAATGAATGTAAATACATTCAAGAAACATATGTTTTATTTCATCAATTTAAATTAAGGTTGTTGTCGCATCGGGGATTGATAAATTTAATTTGTACCGCGGCTAGAATTATTTCGGCGACAACAAGAAATACAAAAATAAAATAAAAAATTGGTTACTGTCTCGGCCCTGATAAGGACCGTATGTTGGACAGAATGTGCCTGAAGGGCGTTTTACTTTACTCTCGAAGCTCGGACCTGAAAAGGACCGTATTAGTGCCAGATAGGCCAACGTTCGAATGATTGATTATTAGACTCTTGGCCCCTGATAAGGGCCGCTGAACGAGTAAAAATTTGCCCAGAAGGGCGGACGATTTTCCATTTGAAGCCTGCTAGGTGTTCGAAGCGTTGCGTCATCGTTTCGATGCGAAGTTTCGTTGCGTAGCGTAGTTTGTGACGATAGCACACGACACCCTTACCAAAGTGCCGTGCATTTTAGAACACAGTAGCTCTGAGCAAATTTGTGCAATGCCCGGACACCAAGACTGTATAAAAAACACTACTGTGCTCGTGTCAGTCCTTATAAGGGCCTTGTTGCTTGAAGAGCGTAGAGTTGTATCGGGTGACACGTAGCCGGAGCTACGGCGGAGGTTCTAGCCGGACTGCCTCTTTTCCGCGAACGGTCTTCTTAGTTTCGCTGTTTTCGCTGCTGGAGTCCTGGTGAGTTTTGAATAAAAGAACTAGTATTTTTTTAATTGAATTATAACCTTATTTATTGAATTAGCTCTTTTGGCCCTGACAAGTCGGCAGTACTTCCTCCCCAGTCGCAGCTTTCTCCCTTTGGCGTTAAACTCTCTCTTGACGGTGCGCCTCGGCTGAGGACTTACACACTTGTTCGGGTGACGATTCGTTGCGGGAGACTTCCCGTCTTCCTTTCCTCACTGGCAGTCTTGCTTCAGCGTAGTCGGTAACTTGATACTCTTGCTTTGCTCAGTAGATGATCGCTTGGTGAATTGTTGATTCGATTGAAGTTGAGGTGTTGTCTGGGTCTCGGTGAGATCGATGACTAGAAGATGATGTTGTCCTGGTGTCGATGTGAAGATACATAATTTTTTATTTATTTTTTTTGGAAGGGGAGAAATGCTGTTACGCAGACCTCTCAGCCAGCCTGAGAGGTACTGTGGGACTCGATCAGCTGCCGCATGGACCCACTACCCACTAAACCATCCCCCTCTCCCCAAACTGCTCACAGGGGAGGAGTAACAGCGTCTAGGGATTATCCCTAATGACTGTAAGAGTCCATTTGAAGCATAACAAAATCTCATTAATGGTATAGCGGTGGCGGCTTGAAGATGTCTCTACTCGAGACCAGCCATCAATGGCAACGGCTCCGATGAAGGCACGATCCCGAGAACGAGTGAAGAAGTCGGGCTGGAACAGAAGAAGAAATGTGAGAAAATCATTCCCCGAGACCAGGCCGGCAGCAGAGCAGCTTGACCCGTACCTAAACAGGACTGGCAGAGGGATCCCGGAGCTACGATGAAGGCCCGACTCGAGTTCCGAAGTAAGAGCTGCTGAAACAAGTAATACAATGAATTAGCGCTCGAGGAAATCGCTACCCGCAGCCCGACCGACAGTCGGACTACGTTGTGTGGTGATCGTCAGTCGAAGAAGAGTGTATTGTATGGGTGACTTCGCTGCCCGCAGTAACCAACATCAGGTACCAGGAGAACTCCCCAATGAAGGCGTCCGCCAGCGACAATATGTGCCAGTTCCTGGTACCGTTTATTTATTACTAAAAAAACTGCACTATCCCTGAGCCACAGAGGCTAGAAACTATTTTTATTTCAAAATTTCAATATTTTAAAATTAAATAGAAGAAAAAACAAGCATTAAACCTACAGCGCAACAGGTGTATTCATGCTATTTATTTCCGTATTTCCACATAATGCTATACTACATTAATTGATTAACTTCATATTAGTTTAATTTGGATTCATACAAATCCTTTAAAATTAGTGGTTCAACTTCAAGTTTGAGCCGAAAAATCCAACCATTCCAATACTTTTTTTGATAGTTTCGCTAAATAATTTCTCTTTCGTCCCATTACGTCCTTTTGTTTTAACCGATTAGTACAAGAGTCAAGAGTCATTTTATACGATTTACTCTGCAGATTTACAGAGAAATATAACAATCCAAAAAATGCACTGTATTTGAAAAATAACTTACATTTAAAACGACACAATGTTATATTTAAATGGGAACACTTTTTTGTAAGAACTATATCTCAGTTTGGGATAACCAGGTACGTGGGCTTATGACATATGCAAAAACTTTATAATACTATCCAAAAATATAAATATTATCATTTCCTCATATTAGGTTTAAAAAAGTAAATAACGTGTGCGGTCGTGGGACCTCCGTCAGGAACGAAGTTCATCACGCCTTTTCTTCAATTCTTTTACCAATCTTAAGGCAACATGCACGACAATATTTTAAAATATTTGGCCTGTAAGGGTTGAATCAACCTCTAAAACCATAAATATTGTTTGTTATATATCTAAAAAATCCTATCGCCTAGAAATGTGAAATTTGGCACACATATTTGCCATAGGGCCTAGAGGCCCACTAAGACAATATTTTAAAATATTTGGCCTGTGGTTTGAATCAACCTCTAAAACCATAAATATTGTTTGTTATATATCTAAAAAATCCAGCGCCTAGAAATGTGATATTTGGTACACATATTTGCCATAGGGCCTAGAGGCCCACAAATACAATATTTTAAAATATTTGGCCTGTAAGGGTAGAATCAACCTCTAAAACCATAAATATTGTTTGTTACATATCTAAAAAATCCTACCGCCTAGAAATGTGAAATTTGGTATACGTATTTGTCGTAGGCGCTAAAAGGTGCATTAAGAAATAATTTTAAAATATTTGACCTTTAAGAGTTGAAACAACCCCTAAAATTATAATTATTGTTTGTTAAAAATTAATTAAAGGTAGAAAACTAAAATTTTGTACATTTATTTCTTACAAGATACTTATAAAAATTACTGGTTTACACCAGTTTTACATTTAGTCATGTTCTGCTAAGGGGTAAAAATGTAGTAACAATCCCTAAAACTATAAATATGAATTGAATACCACCAAGGAATATGAAATATGGAACACATATTGCTCATAGGTTCTAGAGGGGAAATAAGAAATGATTTTAAAATATTTAAGAGTTGAAAAAACCCCTAAAACAGCAAATTTTGTTTGTTTACTTCCTTTAAAGCTGAAATTTTATACATTTATTTCTTACAAAACGCATATGAAAAGTAAATGAGTTTTACATTTTGTTACTTGCTGCTTGGGGTGAAAATGGAAAACGACCCCTAAAAAAATATAATATTAATTGCCATACTATCCTTAAAGCTAGAGAGCTGAAATTTTGTACATTCATTTCTTACACAATATATTATATACAAAATAAACCACTTTTACATTTTGTCCCGATCTGCTAAGTAAAAATGTAGTAACAACCCCTAAAGTTATAAATATGTTTACCAAAAACAAATACCCAGTAGCGAAGCACGGGTATTCAGCTAGTATTTGTATAAAAAACAATCTAATAATAAAAGGCATTTGAAAGATTAAAATTATATGTGATTGGTCGATTCGTAGCGGTTTGACAATCAAAATGATTATCATATGTTAATAGTAGTTAAGAAAAGAAAAACCAAAAAAATTTCGTAATCATCTTGAATCAACAAAAGAAGAAAGGTGTGATCCGAAATAGTGTAACTAAATGGAAAGAAGGGTATATATATATATATATATATACACATATATATATATATACATAAACGTGTTATCTGTTACTCCGTCGGTTTAAAATAACAAGGATAAGACGCGCGTCGTAAGAATCGTCAGTCGGTGAAAAAGAAAGAAATGATCAAAATCAACATAAACTTCAAACGCCTGTAGCTCGCGAACGGTCGGTCGTAGAAGGAAAAGTCGTATGGCTGTTTTGTAGAGAATTTCAAGAGCTTTCGTTTCGCTTCCATCAGATTTCAGATACGACGAACGGTTTTCGAGATAAATTCGAAAAACTTACGGCGTGTTCCGCAAACCCTTACTTAACAACGGTCAGTTCTGTTTCTCGGATTAGGGTTGAGTTTTATTTTCAGTCGAGAAAACGGATCCTTTACTTACTTCTCTCGCTAGTGTAATCCATATATAACCATATATATGCATCCTTAATTTAATCGTCATTATATTCAATCGACAAAAGAAGAAAGCTCATAGAAGGGGGGGCAAATAAAAATCAACGTAAAATTCAAACGCCCGTAGCTCACGAACGGTCGGTCGTAGAGGGAAAAGTTATGAGACCGTTTTGTAGAGAATTTCAAGCGCTTTCGTTTCACTTCCAATAATTTCAGATAGGACAAACGGTTTTCGAGATATACGCGAAAAACGTACGGCGTGTTCCGCAAACGGGCCGCGATGCCTTCGTCAACAACGGTCGGTCCTGTGTCGCGCATTCAGGCCGAGAAAACGGACTGTTTTTCTAACCTAACAGTGTTTCACATACCGAGTTTATACAGAATTCAAAGGCCTCGCGTTATTGTAGCTAGCCTAACATTAGCTATGTAACTGAACAAGTTACTAACCCAATAATAATAATCTCAAGCATACAATATCTTTATATTAATATATAGAATTTTGTACGGGTCCTAATTCATTATTTAAAATTATTTTACAACGTCTGTTGATATAAAAAGTTCCCCAAGCCTACTATCTGAGTTTCATTACATTTTTTCAATAATTATGTATTTCTTCGGACACATTTCACAGTTTATAAAATAGATTTCAGATTTGTCCGGTTCTTGAATTTTATCTTTACCATTTCCTAACATTTTACCAAGATTACTCTCAGCTTGAATAGGTGCATTTAAATTTGCATATCTAGCTAGCGATATTTTAACAATACGAGACAATGGTGGAGCAAACGTTGTTTTGACCCATCGTCGTCGTTGGAGTTTGGCGCCTGGCCGGAAGCACAGATAGACGGTCAGACACACGGTCGGATGACCCGGGGAGTCGGTTGAGCTGAGGTCGGATAAGAGAGGTGCTACTGTATATCGGTTTGGGTTATCAGTGATTTTAATCAGTTGCATGTAAAAGGAAAATTCTAAAAATAATAAAACTCGCAATTTATATACATATATTTTTTTAATATAGTTTTATATTTTTAAGAATTATATATTCCCCTTGTATATTGGTTTACCTTATTTTAAGTCTGTCATATTATATACTAATAAATTTATTTTATTTATCTTTTTTTACAAGTATTACAGTTGTTTTGCTCCTTTTTAAATTTATTGAAAATAAAAGTATAGCAACTGATTTTGAGGAGCTTCTAACATTCCTGTTCGACTTTAAAAGTAAAGTTTGTTTGCCATCACTTTCTTCTATAGTATAACTTTTTTTTCTTTTCAGTTTTTATGTATTTTTATGTTTTTGTTATTGTTGTTTTGTTTTGTATAAAAACGAACTTTCTTTTTACAATTTAAAATAACTATTTTTAAATCAGTCAACAAAAAGCCAAATATTAACACTAATAATCCATTAATATAATAATAATATAATACAAATGTAATGTTTATGCCTAAAGAAAACCATATTTTTATACTCATTCAGAATCTGAATAAAAATAAGATTTTTCTATAAAAGTCATTACTATTAGTCATTTTTAATAATAATAAAATAATAACATTCATGTCACTATTTAAGAAGTAAACCGTTTAAGTTTATTATATAAAAAATGTTTCTAACTGATTTCAAAATGAAAATAAAAATCGGTATAAATCTTAAAGTGTTTTATGGTTTTACGTTTCACACACAGAAAAAAAGAAGAAAAGAAAAATAGCACTGCTATACAGCATGAAGTCCGCTATTTGATTAAACCAGTATTTATTTTCAGTTTAAATAACAAAAATGGAGAAAAAATCACTACTTTAAAAATATTATGTTCACTTTTTTCAGATGTCCTTTTTCCTGTTCAGAAAAAATATATATATATATAAAACTGAACGTCAACAATTTTTTTCCTTCACAATAAGTTCTGTTTAAGGTCGTCCTGTGAAAAACCAAGTTTCATTTGGTACAATGATAAAGATTGGTCGATTAACGGCTGCGAACGCTGGAGCAGATCTCAAGGCAGGACTCTGAAAAAACACAGAAATCAATCAAATAACGATCAGAGAATAAAACTATCATATATTAAACAAAAAATAGTACGTACACAAGGTTAATAATTATTGGGAGTTCTGTCTTGATCAAATATTAAAAAAAAATTCTAACAATTTATTTAAATAACCTATACTTGTTCTACAATCATTGTAAAAAAATCAATTAAATTACAAGTGAAAAAACATGGACCAAGACCGTGATTTGAACCCGTTTGCCTTTCCGTGGCACCACTACCAACTGAGCTATCCTGATCCTCCAGATATTGGTCGATGTTATCTCACTTGTACGGTTTTACTGCATTTATGAATTAATAGACTGAATACCTCGCATTGCAACATTGAAAACAATCTCAAGTCTTTTTGCAGCCTACAGTGGTGAGGATAGCTCAGTTGGTAGAGTGTTGCCACGGAAAGGCAAAGGTCCTGGGTTCAAATCCCGGTCTTGGTCCATGTTTTTTCACTTGTAATTTAACCCTTGCTGAGGAAGCGTGAAAGCAGGTAATTACAAATTAAAAAAATTTTTTTTAAATCACTGTATTGTCATACACTAAGGAATCTTTTTTGACAAAGTGAAAAGTGTAGAGTCTTAATGCTTTGATCATGCTACAACTCAAACTGCAACAAGTATTTTATCTGTATTTAACCACTGTAACTTTTTTGCTACAGTAAATTTACTTTTCCTGACCTATTCTGCTATTAGTTGTCGTAGCGGAGCTACTCTTATTTTCAACAATAAAATTCTTCGTGAGATTCCCCGTCATCGTATATACAGTCCAGCGAAAAAAAACATAAATCTAATCACTGAGAAACTTCTTGGCCCTCAAAAGGGCCAACTCTCTATGCGAAACCAACTTCATGCGAAACCACCAACAAAAATCTTCAACCAACTTTTTTGGCCCTCAGCGTCATGCGATTTTCCCGAAAATGCCTTTTACGGGAAAACTCGCCTAAAATTCCTCAGAGCTTCACTCTAATACGTCCCTGGTCGGTATAACATCTGTCTGACAAACGTAGGCACGTTTTGCCGTCAAGGACACGATGATATCGGCCGGCAATCATCCATAATTTACGTTTACTTTCCTCGGGAGTTGAGACCTCTTCTTCCGAGAAAGTCACTAGTATTATTTCCCCACAAATTTCTCAAGGACCGTTCCAACCACGCACTGCAGTTGTCTGGGAAACTTAGGCACGTTCTCCCGCCAAGGACATTGTGACATCACTGCGAACGGCTCCTTCACTTCTACCGTATAACTTCTCCCCGCCGACGAGATCTCGTCTTACGGGAAAGTTGTTCGGTTATCTCCCGCGAAACATCTGTCGTAATAACTCAATAATCCCTTAGTAAATTCAGTTCCCTGGTCACGTTATATATTTAGTGGCAAACGTAGAAACGTTTGCCGAACAAAAACTAAGTATATCATCGTACAAACGGCCGAAACAACGACTTCAAACTTTCTCGGCGTTGATCGCACTACGTCCGAGTAGGTTACAATCTCCTGCGTAACTTCTGACGAAAATATTCTCTAAGTCCCCACGCGAACTTAAGAGCTAGCAACCGCTAACTTAAGAACGCGCCAACACTTCTCATCTTTACAGTGGTTCGGAACTCGGCAACTTTTCTTCACGGTAATTCGCCGAGTACGTTCTCGAGGTGTTACTTTTCGCACTTAGATGTTACTTTTCGCTGGAGAACTGTATATATACGGGGGAAATAAGCTAAAATATTATCTTCGATCAAGAACACACCAAGCGAACTTCACCAAGCGAACTTACCAGCGAACTAGCAAGCCTACATCAAGCCTACATCAAGCAAGACACTGCCTTCAAGGGAAACCGAAGTCTTCACTAGAGCTAGAGGGCCTTGCCTAGCTAGGAGTACTTTGGCCGGACTAGTTGCCAGGCGAAACAACCAAATGGCCGGACTAGTGCCACCCGAGGGAATAGAGAGTTGCGGCAGGAAATTTGAGGCCAATGGAGTGAGGGAGTGTTGCCGAACGCCAGGCTGTGTAACGATAAATAAAATAATTCAAATTGTTAAATTCAAAAAGAAATCTCGTTTCTTCGTCAACCTCAACACCAACTTCACCAGCGCAAAACAGCAGACACTCAGAAGACCGTTCGCGGAAAAGAGGCTAGTCCGGCTAGAACCTCTGCCGTAGCTCCGGCTAAGTGTCACCCGATACAACTCTACGCTCTTCAAGCTTTACACGGTCCTTCTCAGGACCGACTCAAAAACGTAGTAGTCTCTGTGATCCAAAACATTGCAGTCGTTTTGGTGACCGGGTAGTGCTTGCGCTACTGCGTTGCAAGCCTTCAGCGTGTACATGCCAAACCCGACTTACGGCAACAAATTTGCTAAACGCCGCATCATCAAGCGACTGAAACAAAACAGACGAAACAACGCACTCAACGTTTCAACGCAGGCTTCACCTGAACCCATCGACACGTCGCAGGCCCTTTGCGTTGAACCACCGACGGACCGAATCCAGCGCACATCGACGGGCTTAACCCGGATTTTCTAATTCAGTATTTCAAACCACGTCATCTTAAAGCTCCGCCACTTTCGTACTACTGGTACAAACCTCTACTTACCGACCTGCGACAACCAACGCCCGTAATTGATTTGACCGCGTCCCCAGCAATTTCTTCACCAGAAGTAGCAGCATCTGAAAGGGACTAGTTCCTATCACCAACCAAGCGGCCCTTATCAGGGTCCAAAAATAATTACTAATTCAGATTTCGTTCAGAGCAGTCGCCCTTCAGGCATATCAAACGGGTTCTTTTTAGAACCGAAATCAGGCTTCACCTACGTCCATGCCCTTAAGGCACACGTTATCCAACATACAGTCCTTCTTAGGACCGAATCACGTCACGAGGACTTTTTGCCGCCAACTGAGCTAGGTCATAATTTTTATTAAATTCATTAGAACCGGAGCGGCAACATAGTGAATATAATACAAAACTGATCAGTTTGGACATAGTTAGATAATGTGTGTAAAGGGCAAAGCCTCGTTGTAACCTCTCATGTAGATTACTTTGCAGTTTCATTGTTGCTTTTAAAGCGGTACGTCATTGCCTATTCAGCAATTTATTCACTTGTCTAGAACAGACAATTGCAAGGAAAAAATTTGAGGGGGAAACATTTTTGAGAACATAAGATTTGTGTTAAGCAAAGAACAAAAATTGAGACACTTTTACAAAGCAACGATCTAGCCTTTCTAGTAGTACACCAAAGAAAAGAATAAATTAAGTTGTGCAAGCGTCTGTTTTCCAGATGAATGTATACATTTTTCAATTTTACTTTGTTCCGTTTTTAGCAACCGGCACATTTTAAAAATCAAATTCAGCACCTACTAAAGTCAAACAGCATATCTTAGTTCAAGTAAACTGAAATTGCACAGCCCGCGACATCTCACAGAGTGGAATCACAACAGGTAACTATTACATTGCTTCAGGCGATCGTAGTCTGCCGATGCGATTTCACCTCGCTCGAGGCTAAATTTTAGATAAGGCGACATGCTTCCAGTCACGTAGGCCGAGTTAAACATTCATTAACTAACGAGATGTCAAACTAGCTAGACCAGCGTAAAGCACCTGCAAAATGCACAGTGAGTTTCTTTTTACATAAATAAATGTGCGTGTAGTTTTGAGCGTTCATACAAAATTAATCCCATTTTAATTTGAACCTCCAGTGTACCAGGTATGAAATAACTGTTTTGTTTTAGCTAGAGATACTTGGGTTTTCACATAAGTATAATGTCATTGTAACTTGTAATTATCTTTTATAAACGCTTTTGAAACAAAGTATATTTCATGTATATTTAATAGCCTAATTTTGTTATAAAGAAGTTTAACTTTAAAGCCTAAATTGCCATTTAAAGCAACTTTAAACTTAATCTTTTGTGTTACAGACAATCTGTAATAGCCTAGTCAATAAAATCAATTATAGGCTGATAATAAACAATTACAGCATGTTTATTAAAGTTTTGAGGCACAATAAATTACCTTAATCTATTAAACAATTATATTAAATTGTGCATAGTTGTCAAATTAAAGCCTGTTTAACTGTAATTGAAGCTGTGTTATAACATGTTTCTAAACAAGTTTTGACCTAATCAAACTTGTCATGTTAATGTTTTAAGTTTTGTTCAACCATATTGTAAAGACCAAAATGTGGCAATGTCAAAGGATTAACGCTTTCATTTTTCTCTTTAACAGTACTACCAATACTGGTAAAACTTATGGTCTGATTTTCTTTAATGAAGGCCTAAAGAACTTAATGCCTCAAATCAAACTGTAGGCCTATCTTGTGACATTTTAAAGAACTGCATAACTACATAAATGTGAATATCTTTTTTTAACTGCGATGAAGGCTTAATAGTGAATTAAGATTGTTAAAACTATTGCTGAAATCAATTCTAAAAATTCTTTTGTGTGTTTACAATAAATTAGGCTTGTAATTATTATTATCTAATTTGGGTGGAGCATGCTAGCAATTTTTCGTTTACCCAGGCTCCTAGGGCTTCATTTCTAAATTTCATTAAATATTAAACATAACGTCACAACTTAAATTAAATAATTTTACTTTTTTTAATTACTTCTTTATACATATAGTTGGCCAACACAGTAAATAAATATTATTTCTTTGTAAGTTAAGCTATAATTCTAATACTGTTTAAAACTGTGTAATACTGTACTAATTATTCTGACAAAATATGTGTTAGAATAACATAAATTTGGTACCTTGTTTTTCAGATCTACTTACTGTAATCTTATATTGTAACGTTAATAAATATTTTCTAATTTAAAACAAAAAGGGGTGGGTTTTCTAATTTTGTATTTTTATTTATAAGGGAGGGCTTCCTGTTATTTCATGTATAAACTTTAAGGGCATATAATTTTCAATATAAAGGTATGTAAAATTATATATATATATATATACATATATATATAATTAATTTTTTGAATAAAAATATACCTTTGTTATTCAAATTGATTGTACTGTATTTAGCCTCTTGTGAGGGATTCATCGAAGTATTTCAACAGCTTGGTTGAATTACAATTATAAAGGTAAGACATAAATTTTGTATTTTAGGTTTGGCATGACTAGTCTTAGGGCCTAGTACGACTTCCAAATTTCAAATCTCCGTATACTGGTACAACTTCTTGAAGAATATTTCTAAAGATCCTGGAGTAAATTACAAAAACAAGAGAGATAAGAAGAAAAGAACTTGCATGTCACAACCAGCGAGCACAGAATACAATAGAGAGGGCATCCCGTAAATAGCAGTAAGCAGGGTTGAAGCCATGTCAGCCATCTTAGATGTGTCTAGAAACGTTGTTGGGCCCATAAATGCGTAGTTCTGTAAAGGTGCTCGCCTTGATAACACCGTCATTTGAACCCCTTAGGATAGGACAAAAATTACCAAATTTTATACATAGGTAGGTGGGTATTGAAGGAAGGCAACAGTGTTCGTAGAAAGTGTAATACCTATTGTGTTTTTATTAAAATAATAATTAAAACTAATCCTTTTACATTAAATTTAATTTATGACATGAAAAAGTTAGTATGCGAGAACTTTTTTTATTTTTGAGGTAGAGACAAACTTCCAGCGAGAAAGTTGTAGCTAATTAGATGATCTTAAATTTTCATTCCAAACAATTTTCGATGTAACTTATAGCTTGTTCAATAATCCAAAGTAAATAACCGCTATGTTTCGTTATACGCGCCAGCCATCGCGGACCACGGCTCCACGCTGTTCTACCACAAAAGTTAGCTCCAATAATCTGCCTCGTCTGATTTGTTTTACTCTTTACATGCTGAAGAAGTTAAAACAATATAAGTAGGAACACATGGCAGTTCACAAACAAAATTAGACATATAATCATGTATTTTAATGCAAGATAATAAAATTTTCTTATTCTTCATAAGAATAACATTGGACAACGTACTGTGTTTAGTACTTTCAATATCTCTGTAACCAACAGACATAGAGAAATTATAAAAACACCAAATTGTTCGTCTTTTTAAACCAAATTCAATGATGAGAAGTAAAGTTTGAGTTACTAAAATATTATATGTAAAAAACTCGAAAAACCGCTCGGCACTAGGATGACTAATGCTCTGCGGCCGCCATGTTGGATGTGTTTTGCGCTTTCGGGTGGCTTCAACTCACTGCTACTGCGTGGCCTCTCTATTGTATTCTGTGCTCGCTGGTCACAACCTATTTTAAGAATTATTTCGAGCACAATCGTAACTAACTTTAGTAGCAAATGGTTACTTTTAGAATTGAAAAATGAATTTTGTGACTCGTAAATAGGATAAAAAATTATCACTTTTAAGGGTTTATAAGTGCATGAAAAAACTATGAACAAGAATGTACCAACTGCATAATTAACTTTTTAAATCTTACCTTATAAATTTGGTTGATTATGTAAAAACAGCATATTTTTTACTCATAATATTAATAACTTTTTAATGATACATAATTTTAGATTTCCTTAATGTTGGCAACATACGTACATTTCTACATTTTGTAGAAGCAATTTTTATTCTGTAAATAGAAAGGAGTGTTCAAATTTTATTCTTGATTATTTCAATGAATCAGAACAATAATTGTAACCTAATATAAATGATTAAAAATAAAAAACAATGTAGCTTCAAGTTTATATTAATAACGAATTAGGGGGAGAGACCCAACCAATTTGATTGCCTAAAGGTGTACTTTGTGTAAATGAAACACTAAAGGTAGGGCAGTCAAAGTGATACAAGAAGAGATCATACAATTAGCTTTGTGCACAGGTTTAGCTAACTAAAGATCTTAAAAATCATATCTAATATAATATACCATTTTAATATTAATCACACATTTCAATATGCAACTCATATATCTACTGCTTTTACATATTTTTTTATAGCTGTTATGATATTTAAACTCACTTAATGTGTGAAAATCAAGACGTTTCATCTTCGCTTTCATCATCTTGAAATGCTACGAAAAAGGAAACTAGAGTCTTTAGCGAGACTAATTTACCTTCGACTTCTTCACCATCCTTCCATTTCAAAAATGATTCGTTGCTAATAAATCCATCCTCCCATAGAGTATTGAATATGGCCAATAATAAACCTAAAACAAAACAATTAATTATATTATATGAAATAATTTTTTTGAAAATTTGCAAACAATTTGAATTTTATAATACTTCCTTGTACGGATGAAAAGCAAAAGTTAAGTTTTATACATGTATTATGGAATGCAAAAAGTTAAACTGTACATCTACCATTTAATAATTTTACAGTGATTATGAGAAAATAAATAAAATATATACAATTTTTAATCTGAGACTAAATCATATGCGCAGTTGGATTAAAATGCATTTATATAATTGAGAATAAATAATAAAAATTACATTTAATTAAAGGTTGTATTTAACTCTTTATAGTTTTAACCCTGGAGAGGGCGCGCTTCAAAAAATATAACGTGAGGTGGTGTTCACGGTCATTTTGACCGGGATGTAAAAAAAAGTCAACAGATCAGTTACAAATGAAATAGTATTACTTTATTAACATGTAATTACAAAAAATATAAGGTAAACAATATTATAGTATTTTTTAATGTTTTTAGAAAAATAATAAATTAAACTCATGTGTAAAAATACTTAACACGTTTCTTAATTAAATTCAAACTATTTTTTTAGCGTCCAAAAATTATTAAGTAAATAAAAATATAATGTAAACAATATTATAGTATTTTTTATTATTTTTAGAAAAATAATAAATTAAACTCATGTGTAAAAATACTTAACACGTTTCTTAATTAAATTCAAACTATTTTTTTAGCTTCCAAAAATTATTAAAAATACAAACAAATAATGACAAAAACGAATGTCAAATGAATGACAAAATACCAGTGAGCGCCAGTGAGACCAGTGCGCGCCCCCTCCAGGGTTAACAAAAGAAATCTTCTGTTCCGTTAATTTCAATGTAACTGCGATTGTCTGTATATATTCAATAAATTTTTAGGACTACACAGATTGTGTTTGTATCTATGATGGCTGTCTCCAATCCCTTTCCTATCATATTACTTCTCCCTACTCCAACCCCTCCATACAGATTTTATATTTTAATTATTGAATTTTCCACCAAGTCCCTTTAGAAACGATGAATCAATAAACTTAAAGTAACAGATCCTACTAAAAAAAAAAATACATTGATTTTAGTCAATCTGAAACCAGTGTTTTATTGATAAATAAAAGGAATGAGATAACAATGGTTATTTTGGCACAGTTATAAAAACAATTCACATAGTATATTACATAGTTTGAACTGGTAAATAAAATTATGTGAAAACTACAATTCTTATGAGTCTAAAGTGTACGGCTTAAAGTCGGTGGGGAAAATAATAAAATTTTCATATAATTTGAAAGATTTTGTTTTATATGTCAAGATTTTGTCAGTCAATAGTTTAAAAAAGGCATAGGTCAGTTGATTGTCACAATAGTACAATGTTACAATAATAGGCAGCTGCTTATTTGAATACCTCTAATCTTCCATAAGAAGGCTTTTTCTCAACATCAGCTTCCACTTTTCACAACAGTTTATTTCACTTTGAAACTATTTGTAATTCTAATCTTTAGATTATGTTTTTATAATCAAGTAAGTCTATGTTATGCTGGTTATTTTTAATCTATATATATAAAAGCGAAATACCACTCACTCACTCACTCACTCATCACGATTTCTCAAAAACTACTGAACGGATTGGAAAGAAATTTGGTATGTAGCTTCCTCTAGGGCCATAAGTGTTCACTAAAAAAGGGTTTAAAAAAATTGGAAATTTTAGGGGGGTTTTGGGGGGTAAAAATGACTAAATCACGATTTCTCCAAAATTACCGAAAGGATTAAAGGACGAGCCTATAACTGCCAAAATTAGTACAGTAGATTCTCAATCCATCGTTTTTTAACGGACCAGAGAAAAAAAGCAATGGATCTGATAAAAACAGTAGATTGAAGAAATCAGTACGAGGCGAGGGAAACCACAGTAGCAAGCAACAGATGTTGTAGGAGGTATCTGGAGGGATGAAAATCATTAGTATAAAACTGGAACACAACCTGACTCATACAGTTCTGAAAATGTATTAAATACAATTCCGACTTGTTGTAAACAAATTTATGAGACCAGGATAATTTCTTAGAAAATCCAGAAATAGCTCAATATGACCTTTGATTTAGATGAAAGTATATTAATATTCTCAAAATGTAAGAATGGTTAAGACAAGTTAGTGATTTTATCCCGTTATTTATTACTTTTTTAAAGTGGGTACAATTTTTTACAGGAAGATCATGTTATCATTTTATTATTCTTCTATTATAAGCACAGTTTGTTTATTAGTTCTGATATAAAATTTCATACATAGGTATGTGATAAGACTGCATGCAAAGTTTAATACAGATGGAAGAGGAGTCAAAAATATCAATCAGATATTGTAAAACAAATTTATATACCTTGTGGATGCTCTAGTTTTGTTATGAGCGCGTGTATCGCATTCAATGATGCTAATTCTAGTACTTCGTTATTATCTACATAAACATGGATTAATTTTACATAGTTCTTGAATAATGGTTCATCTAGTGATTTCGAACTGGAAGATTCTTCTGAAAAATAAAATCTTATTAATATTTTGTAATTGTTATTCAATTTTAAAATGACATGCTACTCATCTTTAAATTGTATATTTATCTCTACTTCCTATTATTAAAACATTCTTATGTTCTTATGCTTCAAATCCCAAACCAGAACATCAATCAAGTGACAATGCGAAGTTTTCGCAGAAAGAAAATGAGGGCTGCAGAAAGATATTGTATAGAATGAACGGTTTTTTGCGGGGCATAAACAAAAATTTCGTCTATACACTATTATAAAAAAATAATCTAAAACAATCCGTACAAAAAAAGTGCATGGTTTGAACCCTTACGTTTGAGAGTGTTTGGCAGAACTTCAATCAACTTCTGATTAGTATCATCATTTCTCGACAAACTGTATCTATATACTCTTACCCGCTTTACAGACTTACATAATTCAGCTCTCTTATGCACACTCTGCCCTCATTTGCTCCTTTAGAATTTCTAGTCAGGGTTTTTTGTTCACAGTGTGGATTGTTATTGATGTGCGACATGAGAACATGGCTGACTCTGATGAGCGTGATGTTTACACAATTTGATCAGAAAAAATCTCAAAACTCATTTTATATGAGACAGCATCGGGGTGCTGCAGTTAAGTAGAAATCTGCCCCCAGCGGAGATATTATAAAATTTTTATTTAAATACAGGTCCACAAGGAAAAAAGGAGACATAAGAAAGTGGTGATTGATGTAGACCTAATTGGCGAGCCTAGGACAAGTACTTGATCGACAAATACGGAGACAGGCGATGGGCATAATTGTTTTATCACACCGGGTAGATCAAATAATTTGTTTGATACTAGCAAAATTCAAAAACTTAAAGAGTACACGGCAAGTAAAACAAATTCAATTAAACTCTTAATATAACCCTACTTTAAAATTATGTTATTTTCAGAAACGTAGTTGTCAAATAAATGTTATGTAGGCCTTTATTAAGTTCTTTTAATAATTTTGTTTGAATTTATTTACCTATTCACCGCTATTATTAATTTATTACTAAAACGCCCGCACTCCCAAAATGTTTTTGTTTTGTCATCAACCATTGCAAAAAGATAAAACACATTCTGCTTCAAGAGTACCAAACCAATCGCCTTTATTGTTGTTGTTATAATCATTGTCTCATTCGTTTGTAATTTCTTCACTACAAAATGAAGATACTTAAGATGATAGTCAACTTATCTTTCCAGAAATTTCTATTAAAAATGTTTCCTGTTTATAATTTTGGTCAAAATAACAACAAATAATTATTGTAATAAATTGCTCATCGCATAGCTAAGTCA